>SEYY01015959.1:7500-17500 GCA_009176605.1 Armadillidium nasatum | reverse complement strand
GAGAATCATATGCTATTTGTAGCCAATGTGCCATGTGTAGAAATATATTTTATATTACAATGTTGAGGGCATTTTTAATAGAACACAAAAAAAAGGTTATAATAGGGGGAGGGGGTAAAATCTGTAGTAATATTTGGAAAGCTTATTTAGATTCTGACAGGAAATAAAAATGGTTTAATACAGTTTATACATGGCTAATAAGATTAGAAAAATTAATATTTATAATCTTTTTTCTTTATTCCTTGAGTATATAGTTATTTCAACAGTATTTAAGAGGTTATAGGGTAAGTAGTAGTTTGATTTTCAACACCACCTTTATATTTTAAGAATTATTTCTGGTAAAGCCACTGATTTCAGCTTGACACTTTCAGTCATAGTAGAGAGAATAGCCTAAGTAAGAAATTTTATTTTGATGGACAATAAGCAATAAGATTGAAGTAAAAGTTCTTTGGGATGTTGTTATATCCCAAGCTAATGTTAAAGTGAAACATCTGAAGCCCATATGATTACTTTCTTGTATGAGAAACTAATTTTTAGAACTGATGTAACAAGTCTGGGTACTTTTCTAGGATTAATCATGATTAATAAAAACAAAACTTTAATTGAATATCTAATATTTAACGCAATAAAAATTGTTTAAATGCAATATTGTAGTTCAAAATTACTAATATTTTATTAATTTTCCATCTTCTAAACATTGTCCAGATACTTTTCAAATTACTATTACTAATAACCATGCACAATTTATATTCTTGTTAAAATATCTCGCCCTATCCCATTCATATATAATTTAGATACCAATGTGAAGAACCTATATATTTTATCACTGAAATTCATTTGCCACTTTTAGTCAAACCAAGAAATTTAAATATTTTTGGAATTTTACATATGTATTTAACTATATCCATCAATATTTTTAACATAGTAACCAGTTTAGCATTTTCATAAAACATGATGCAGTTTTTTTGATTTTCTTTGATTAGCCATAGAAAACTGCTCTGAACATTACTTTTTTCCAGTTTTCACATTATAAGGCAATCAGTAATAAGCTCCATCTCTTGTATCGCACTGAATATTTGATCATCAGACAGTATGGTGCACCTGAACAAAAACCTTGTTGGAATATTAAAATGTTTACTGGTTTCTTCTGTGATAAGATCACCCTTTCCTAAATCCATGCTGATAAGCATGAAATGTTTCTATATTGGAATTTTTTTCAGTATTTTCACAATCTTTTACTAGTATTTGATATTTACATGTACTGGGTGATATCCCAAATAAATAAATAAATAAATAAAGATTTGTAAAATAAGATGCAAAGCATGTTTCACATTTTTTACTTTGTAGAATTCTATCACAAAAACCAACAGAAAAGGCAATTTGTTTTTTCATCATCTATGTATACCACTAATTTCATTCAACCTTAATATGAATGTATACAAAGCGATCTGAACCGAGTTATTTTAAGTTGGAAAAACTGTGAATTGTAATATGAACTCTGCTTTAAATATTGAAGTATGCTTTAAAAATATACCAAATTCTGTATCAGAATTAACCACCATATTATCAGTCTGTACTGGGACTGCTATTTCTATTTTAAATTTGTTAAAGCTAATAATTTGTTTTTATTTCACTTTCTTGGTATAAAAATTTTTCCTTTGTCTTTGACTTAATGATGAGTTTTTCATAACTCTTCTATAAGCTTTGAGGTTTGTTTCCTTTATTTTAATTTTTATAATATATTTATCTTTAATATTTTTTTCACTCATCCTTTAATTAGGTTTTCTACTTTTAACATTAATAGTTTTGACCATTAAATATGTACTAGTTTCTAAAAATATGAAACTTGTACTGTATTTTCAAATAGGGATTTTTATATTAAATTTTAAATTAATTGCTTTACAATCTATTTCCCAATATTTTTCTCAAAAATACTTGAACATTACTTATCAAAGTAAAATTAACCTGATCACTGGTAACCTATTCAGTCAATTTCAGAAAATTTAAAAATAAACCATGTAATTTAACTACTACTTCATCATTCATGCTGCTTCATTCTGATTAATAGTGAAAAAATATTCTTAAATCTGAAGAATTGTAAATTTTCATGGAATCAGAATTTTCAACTTTATCAATTCTGACATTTCTGGTTATTTTAAAAAATAAAGCATTTTACTGATTTCTTGAAAAAAACATTTTTTTATGGTTTCTTCCATGCCAACATGTTCATATATTCCATGAATTCCAAAATGTTTGAGACAAGATCACCCTTTCCTAAATCCATGCTGATAAACATGAAGCATTTCTCTATTGGATTTTTCAGTATTTTCACAATCTTTTATCTTTTACTAATATTTGATGTTTACACTTACTGGTTGATATCCCAAATCATCTTGACTACTATTCCCCCCCCCCCCCCCCCATATATATATAGTAGCTTACACATTATTTTTCAGAAATTTGGTAGCCAATAATAAATATGAAGATATTTGTAAAATAAGGTGCAAAGCATATTTAACTTTTTTTACTTTGTAGAATTCTATCACAAATACCAACATAATATGCAATTTGTTTTTTCATCATTCATGTATACCACTAATTTCGTCAACCTTAATATGAATGTATACAAAGTGATCTAAACCTAGTTCTTTAAAGTTGGGAAAACTAAAAATTATTACATGAACTTTGCCTTAAATATTGAAGTATGCATTAAAAATAAACCAAATTCTGTATCAGAATTAACCAATGTTATCAGTCTATACTGGACTGCTATTTCTATTTTAAATTTGTTAAAGCTAATAATTTGTTTTTATTTCACTTTCTTGGTATAAAAATTTTCCTTTGTCTTTGACTTAATGATTGAGTTTTTCATAACTTCTTCTATAAGCTTTGAGGTTTGTTTCCTTTATTTTAACTTTTATAGTATTATCTTAAATATTTTTTCTCACTCGTCCTCCAATTAAGTTTTCTACTTTTAACATTAATAATTTTGACCATTAAACATTTACTAGTTTCTAAAATGTTAAACCTGTACTGTATTTTCAAATGGGGATTTATATATTAAATTAATCGCATTACAATCTATTTCCCAATATTTTTCTCAAAAATACTAAAACATTGCTTATTAAAGTTAACATACTAAATAATTAGCACTAATTAAATTTTAATAAGTCAGTAAAATTACTTAATAATTGACAAAAGTAATAAATTAACCTGATCACTTGTAACCTATCCAGTCATTTTCAGAAAATCTAAATATAACCCATTAATTTTACCTACTTCATCATTCATGCTGCTTCATTCTCATTCATCATTGATATATCTAATCTCTGACTGACCAGGTGCTCTATAAAGTGTGTCTATTTTGCATATTGGAAATAAAATATTAACCATAGTGACCTATATAAAGATTATCTGAATCTGACCTTAAATTTAGATTTCTGCTTAGATTGAATACATTTTTAATATAGAATTCAACTCTGCCTCTTCTTTCATTGCACTGATAAAGTTGAATAATCATTTTCTAGTGGGTCTTCTAAACATCACTTCATTTGTACATACCTCCATATATTTTGTATATTTTCTTTCTTAATTTTGCTACCTAAATTGTCTTTTCAAAGTCTAGTACTAGTATCAAAATACTTAAAGTCTGTCACCTACCCTTACATACCTTTTGTATTTAAATATTTTTATCCTATATTAGTATTAAATGTTAAATAATAATAAATGACATGTTAATATGTTGCTACTATAATACTCAAATGTGAATCAACATTTTTTATTTTGTGGATATTCTTTTTGTATTTGAAAGTAGATTGCCAGACTGTAATTTTATATACATTCATTTTTTTTTTTTTATTTTTTTTTATTGTATTGTTTTCATTAAATGAAGTTATTCATAAAGGAGTATTTACTATTTCAAAGAGTTTTCAAAATAAAGATTTACTACTTAAAAAAAATTTTTTTGACTTTTTTTTTTTCATTCAATTTTGATAAATTTCCTAAAGCTGATGAAAAAATTAATGTTTTTAAAATAAGTGAGATATTGTAGAGCCAACATTTTTTGTACAAAATAACGCATTCCTTGCTTCAATTTCTTTTCAGCAACTTGATAAATTTCAGTTCTGAATATAAATATTTGAACTCTGTGAAATGTTAAACCATCATTAACTCACAGGCTCTTTAGTAGTTTCTAAGCAAGTCATAATATATCAATGTAGCAAAAGGGGAGAATTATCTAACTATATAAAGGAATATAGTCAAAAGGAAAGGACTGTGCATAAAAATAAAATTTTTAATCGTCTTTAAAATTGGTGAAAATTGTATTTCTTAGAGAACTATTCCTAATATACAGTATGTGTATAAATGATTTGAACAAGAGAATGTTCAGCTCCAGTTTGCTGATGATGATATGCTGGTTTTATCTTAAAAATGTTGAGGGAATTGTAAAGGTTTAAATAAACTTTTATAGTAAAAAACTATTCTTTGAAAGATTTATTCAAATAAATTTTGTACTTGTGAATGAAAAAGATTTGGATGTGATTAGTAATATTAATTTGAGGAGAGGGAATAACGTTTTAAGGATAATCCATCTTAGCTATAAGAGCAAGGAGTGAATTAGAAAAATTTTAAAAGACCAATTATTGAATACTGCATATGTTGGTTTCTCTTCTTTGGAAAGACATTGATGTACTAAAGGCATTATAAAGAGGGTGAAGGGTATGCTTAGGAAATTAGATTGTTTTATTATTATTATTATTTTGAAAAAAATTCTTGAGAGAGGTAGAAATTGTACGTAGAATTTTTTGCATCGGTGTTTGTAAATAAATTCTTCCATTAGATTATAATTTTCTGACCAAAGTTTATTATAGAAAGATGAAATAGGCATAGCATCTGCATCTGTATTTTTTCAGTTTTAGTTTTTTTTTTTTTTAAACCTGAGGATACGATTATTAGTGTTCCATTAATGAAGTTAAACCTATATGGGTGATGAAGATAAGATGTGATGATATACTCGGCTCTACTTTACTAGCTATATATGTATGTCTTTGTATTAATTTGTAATTGACACTGGTTGTATAATATAATAAGAATTTGCTTTGAATAATTAAAGTACCAATATATGTATCAAGTATGTGTTTGAGTATATGTTTTGTAGATCAGCTCACATTTTAAATTTATTAAATACTTTGTTCCATTGTGTTGTCCATTTGAAAATAGTTTTCTTCTGTGTTTAATAGAAAAAGAGTTTTGCCCCCAAAGTTTGTAGATTAAATAAAGCTTTATTTCAACTGATGTTACTTATTTTAGAAATTGTATTTTTGGAGCTTGTTCTCATATTTTAAATACACTTCATTATAGCTAAAATTTCATTAACTGACAAATAAAGTTTAGTGTTTCCCAGATTGTAATTTTTTAAATATTGTACTTCTACTTTCATGCTAGCAAAATTCATATTATTATGGGTTTGAAATCAGATTTAACTTTGAATCAATCTGAAGTTTAATTTGTAAATAAAAAATTATTCAGATTACATAAGTTGAAAATTTTGTAGATTACTGATTACTTCCATCTTCTCCCTTTCCTCTTGAAATAATAATGAAAAAATTTTATGTGGACTCTTATGTGTTCCTAGAATTAAGACATTATTATTAAAATGCATAAAATGAAGACAGTTTTGCTATTTTATTTACCTACCCTCTATCTAATGATTTAAATTAGTTTCATGATAGTGTACCTATGGCAAAAATCATTTTCATCATAGTTCTTATATTCAATCTTAAATGTATTCACTGTGAAATTAAAATAAAACATGATTAGACTTGGTGTTACTTGAGAAACCACACATATAGCTTTATTTATTATTTTATTACCATCAACTAGTGTTGTGACTCAGGCTGTAAATTTTTTCTTCAGCTAGAGATTGAATATCCAGCCAGATTTAGCAATCTTCTAGTCTAATACCACAACTTACAAATTATCTCTTATGGTAATGCTATTAGACATACCTGCTCTAGTTGTTTACAAGTATAACTGCAGAAATAAGTTAAATTCAAGACATTTAAGGATCATTGTATATTCCAAGACCTTGCAAGAAATCTACACAGATTATTTTTTTATTTTTAAAGAAGGCATAAATCTTAATCCTCTTTATACATCAATTTTTTTTCTCTCAGGTAGTCACTCATATTTTCAAATTGGGACCAGAGGTCAAAGGTTAGGTAATAGAAAATTGCTCTAAATTAAAAAAAAGTTAGATATTACAGTATTATCTATTCTACTCCAAGATTTTCATAAAAATTGAATAAATAGTAAAATAAGTAATTTTTCATTTTGACTTAGTTTAACATTAAACCTGTCACATAAGTTTATTTGCATTTATCATATCTTATTTTTCATGAGTAAATTGTTTAGCGTAATATTTTCAATAATTAGTAGTAGTAAATTGTCACAAAGTAAAAATATCACATAGACCTTATTACTGCAGGTTTATAAAGAATACCAAGATGCTTAGATATTTGAATTGATTTTAAATTTTAAAAATTTAAAAGATTGGTTTAAAAGATCTTTCAGTTAAAGGAAATAAAAATCTAGGTTATACATTTGTTATATGTATGAATACCGTTTTTTACTAGTTTTAATGGAAATTACAACAAAATATTTCCCAAGTGAATATATTTTTTTCTGAAAGAAATTAAATATTTTAAATTTTTCCGTATTTATGAAATATCCAGCTGACTGGAATATAATTCTTTTGTTAATATTTTTTAATAAGGCACCTGGTGAATAAGTTTTAAAACTTGGCATGATGTAAATATCCATTTAACAACATAATTATTCATATTTGGGTATTCTCAAACGTTGCTGTGAATTTACTAAAGGCTCTATGTATCTTAAGAAATTGTATGAGTTACAGTATCTTTATTTGAGCTTTAAATATTCCAGAAATTCAAAGCTATTGAGAGTGGGATTTCTATAAACAATAGAGCTGATGGTAGCCTACTTGTAGTAGTTTGTGTTCTCGTTATTAGAGTATGAGTAATAAGTTTTTCTTCAGAATGACTTGGATTTTATATGTCCAAAAGAATAATAATAATTGGTTTGTGCTACCATGTAAATTTGATTGAATTTGAAGGATATTGTTTTAATAATATTAGTTCTAAACAGTCTTAGATGTATTAAACAAAAAACAAAAAAAAAGCATATCCAAAGACATTTGTATGTGTGCTTGAAGAGGGTAATTATTTAAACATTTGTTCAGTATGGTTTTAATTTATTTAAAGGGACTAGTCAAAAAAAGCAGAGTATTTTGTTTAAGAATTAGCCTACACAATATATGTTCTATTTCAGGTTGCACCAGTCTATATTAATAAAATAATTTTTTATTATTTGCTTGTTAATAATTCCCAGGAATTTATTTTGTACCTTCGTACAAATTGCATAATACCTTAGTTAATGTACTTAAAATATTTGTAGTACCTCATTTGTTATTCACCAGGATTACTTAAAATTACTTAAAGGATTTAAAAGGATTTTTTTTTTTTTAAATGTATTAATATATTTGATTTGATTATACTATACTTTTCCTGTAAAATTCATATATTTTGCATTCTTGTTTGTAGAAATGGTAGAAGCAATGAAGGCTGTTGCATCGATGGATGTAGAGCTAACAGTCGAAGAACGAAATCTTCTATCAGTGGCATATAAAAATGTAATCGGAGCTCGAAGAGCTTCTTGGAGAATAATTTCATCCATAGAGCAAAAAGAAGAAAATAAAGGAGGAGATGAAAAACTCGAAATGATAAGATCTTATAGGACTCAGGTCGAAAATGAGTTGAAGGACATTTGCTCCGACATCTTAGGACTCCTTGATCAACACTTAATCCCTACAGCCTCAGCTGGGGAGAGCAAAGTTTTCTTCTATAAAATGAAGGGCGATTACCACAGGTATGATGGCGTATATATATATATATATATATTATATATATATATATATATATATATATATATATATATATATATATATATATATATATATATATATATATATATATATATATATATATATATATTTTACAGAATATTAATTTTTGTTTTAGTCAGTTTTACTTTTTGTCAAAATAGAATTAACTACTATGACAAGATTTAATGTTAATTTTAATTATTACTGTATTAAAATTTTTAAAGTTTTCTGGTGATATCTTGTATTTACTACATATAATTGTTATATTGAAAAAAGTAAACTAATTTTAATACCATTTACGAATGCCGAATGTAGTTGATTTGTATAGTTAATTTGATAGTTTGATAATGGAATAATCTTTTAAAAACTTCAAATTAGATATGTACCTAAGTTTTAATAGTACTAATGATAATATTAATAAATAAACATCTCTTAAAATACTGATTCCCTTTAGGTATTTGGCTGAATTTGCTACAGGCAACGACAGAAAAGAAGCTGCTGAAAATTCTCTAGTGGCTTATAAAGCTGCCAGTGATGTTGCAATGACAGAATTACCACCAACTCATCCTATCAGGTATTTATTATTATTATTTTGATTTAATCAGGGATGGAAGGTCAGTTAAATATCTTAAATCACAGTAGTATTTAATTTTATGCCAGCTGTAGACGCTTTGCAATAATAAATTCCAGTTTATAATGGTGCAAATATTTAATTATATATAATAATTTATAAATCATATAAATGTTTCTTTACAAAAACAAGGCATGCAGAAAGGACAGATTTTTCTTAAAATGAATTTATTTGGCTTAAACTCAACACAATGCTTCAGCTATGAATATAATATAATATATACTTAATTAGGCAATATGTAAGATTTTGTAGAAGCTCTTTAAAACCCTTTTAGTTTGCTCTTGTGGAAGGAATAGCTTCTGGTAGTCCTCTTTCATGTAACTCCCTAAGTTTGATTTTATCAGGAGATTTTCAGAAAAAAGGTGCTATACACTGATATGTATGGTTGGCTAGCCAACCATACTAGCCACAACTTAATGTTGAATGATAGTTGTCATTAAGCTTCTGGTAAATTACAAATGAGGTTTTCCATCCACCTCTAATCCTAAAATAAGCTGGCAGAAATTCTCCATTCAGCTACTTTGGTTCTCTTCCCATTATTATTACTACACTTGATTATGTCTTGTTCGTAATCCAAGAAAATAGAAGAGTAGAGTTAAATAATTTTTTTAATGATCACCATTTTTTTTATTTAAAAAAAAAAAAAAAATTAGGAATTGAGAAGAAAAACTTTTTTGCTATTAGCCTATTACTCAAGTTTTCTGATTTTATTGTAACATTTTTTTTTTCTGAATGAATGAGAATTGTGTAACAGCTACAAAACTCGAGAACTTTTTGTAATAGTTCTACAGCTAAAATTAATTACCTGAGATGAATGTACAATTGTCTTGGTGTTTAGGTATTTATTTCACAAGAGATTCTCCTCATTATTATAAATTTTTAATGTAATTTAACATTTTTTACAGGTTGGGCTTGGCTTTGAATTTCTCAGTTTTTTACTACGAAATACTTAATAGTCCTGAACGAGCTTGTCGACTGGCAAAGGCTGCCTTTGATGACGCTATTGCCGAACTAGACACGCTCTCCGAAGACAGCTACAAAGATTCAACGCTGATCATGCAGCTGCTCAGAGACAATCTAACTTTATGGACCTCAGATATGCAAGGGGAAGGAGGCGAAGGAGGTAAGTTTAACTATATTTAAATTTCTCTATTTGCAACAAAAAAAAAATTTTTTTTTTTTATTTATTTATTTTTTTTTTTAAAGTAGGAGAACTTGAATGCCTGAAGTAGTACATAAAATTAGTCATCGAAAAAGATGGGGCGAGATTATATGAAAAGAAGCTGTTGTTTGGATATAGTTAATAGTCAGTAAACCGTAAATCATTCAAGCTAAAGCAATTTTTATTATTAAAAAATAAAGTTTAATGTGTCATGTGAGGGTTTTTAAGTATGTGCGTCTCAGTT
>SEYY01015959.1:0-2500 GCA_009176605.1 Armadillidium nasatum | reverse complement strand
GTGAATCAAGATCTTTACATTCGAATTTTAGCTACCTTTAAAGCTCTCTGCAACTAGATTTACATCCTAAAATTTCAATCTTAATTTCCGCTACAACGAAACTTGGAATGAGAGAACAAAAAAGGCTGGGAACCCTTGCTTTAGATCTTAGAACACTTAGACTAATAAATATGTTTAAGACTCCAATTTTTTTATTGTTATAGTTGTAGTAAACTAATTTCTTTTGATATTTATCTCTACACTAGCTGAATATTGTACTAAGTGAACGTAGATTCCGTCTTGCATAACGTAGGATTCCAAGGACCCGTTGTTCGCTTATAAGAAAATAGAGACAGAAGTCACGTGAACTTATCAAGACTGTCCAAAATTAAAATAGAAGGTACCATTTTTTTAAATTATTTTGAAGGACTCCTCTTAGATTTAAATTTCCTTCTTAAAATAATTAACCAGACTCTATATTTGCTCATGAATCCTACAGCTTATTTAGCCAAATCATAAATAAATAAGCAACTAAGGTACAGTACCCCAAAGGATTGTCAAAACTAGCTACCATAAAGAACAAGGTATTCGAAATGAACCAAGGTTCTAAGTCTGACACTGGAGAGCATCACCAGCTCTCAGAGCGTGCGGATCGCTCGCTCTGAACTCTGGGGAATAACTGTAAAGTGATTGACGCATTGCGGTTTCTAGATTAAAAAATAGCTAGAAAAGTTACTCTCCTCGAATAGGGCAATGCCCCTGGAGATGGAACGATATGTATACTATATATATATAATAATTATATATATATATATATATATATATATATATATATATATATATATATATATATATATATATTGTTTTTAACAATAAAATAATTGTTATTTGGGGTGGGGTTACGGTAACAAGTATTTATAAATCACGTTAATATAATTTGAATTTTCATACAAAGGATTAAAAAAAAATTACAGACAAAATATAATTATTTCAATTTAAAATAAGAATTAGAAGAATTATTAAATTCTTGACTGCTCCTGAGAGTAGTATACAACACCTTTTTTTTCAATTGGCGTAAATGTTACACATACACACACACAGGATTTCATATATTATATATATAGATAATATATATATATATATATTATATTATATATATATATATATATATATATATATATATATATATATATATATATATATATATATATATATATTATATATATATATATATTAAATTTCTGATACTCATTGACTACATTATTTACATTTCAATACAAACAATAAATTTTATAAATTATATTCTAATATATGGATAACTAATAAGGTAAGTAAATGTATCGATAACTTCAAGTTTTGACTGGACGATGGTTGGTTCCCGCCCATAGGAAGATGGGCATCGGGGTCGTAGAATCTGTTGTAGTTACTGTAATACCAGTCCATGACACCAGCCTTTCTCCCATCCTCTGGCATTGCTTCGGTAATTATTTCTACTTCAGTAAATGGTTCTTCCAAAGTCTCTGGATACTGAGGAGGAAGGTCAACTCCTTGAACCACGTCTTGTTTCACTTTTTCAACACTGGGTATTCCACTTCCCAAGCTAATGCTCCTACTCGGGCTTACATGCTTTGCCCCGTTAATTAAGTTTTCAGTTTTGTTAACAGCTTCTGCAATTTCTGATTTATGGTTACTTTCAGTACCTTTTACATTCTGTACCAGAGAGATACCTTCTCCTAAAGAAACAGGAGGCCAGAAATTTGGGTCGTCTTTCCATGTCCCGAGATCTTCTAGGAATAAGTCATCTTGTTGCGTTGGGTAATAAACATAGTTTACAGTCGTGTAAGTATTCTGTGACTCTATTGAACTTTGAGTTGAGGAAATTGGAATAACTGTTGTAGTTTCGGGGTTTTCAAAAACGTATTTTGGCAATTCCGAAGTCGAATCTTTAAATTCATCTATTTTGTGATTTGAGTCATTATTTATTTTGGTGTGTGTATTTGGTAACAAGGAAACTGGAACGTAATTTTCTGTACCAGTTAAATCATTTTTATCTTCTTCATTTGCTAGTAATCCGCTCCTCTCTGTTGTTTGGGAGTTATCACTAAATATAAAATAAGATTGTGTTGTAGCTTCCAAATCACTTTCTACAAACGATTTTGTCCAATCATCATAAGGGGAAGTACTACTAAGTAAAGAATCAAGAGTATATTTTTCAACATTCTGAAATGGACCTTTTGTAGTACTAAAATTCTCCATTTCTGGTAACGTATTAGGGTTGTTTGTAAATAAATTATTCATCGATGTCCCTGGATATTTATTGTCATCGCTCGTATCAGTTGAATATATGTTTTTAACAGCATCATTATTTGGAAGACGATTGGATGTCATTGGAAAGTCATGAGAAAAGTTTGCGTTTTTTGTTGGCATGTTTGGGTAGATTGTCTTTATTGGTTGAAATGAATCTTCAGGAGGATAAGGCGATAATCCAGAATAAAGATTCCCTTCAGGAGGTGACCATCTC
>SEYY01015958.1:17500-20000 GCA_009176605.1 Armadillidium nasatum | reverse complement strand
TTTAATGCCAAATCCTTATAAAATTTCACAAAGTAAGTAGATAAACTAAAACTGCTGTACAGCACTCAAACATGTCCGTACATGTTTCAACCTTTTGCACAAAATTAGACGTTGTATATGTAATTTAAAACGAGCAACAACTCCATCGGAACATTTAATCAGCATATACGTCCTTTGTTTGGAAATTTTATTAAATTGTGATGGAATCTAAGTAACTACCTTTACTTAAACTTGACTGTCGATCTCAGTTAATAAAAGAAAGTGACTCCAGAGTTACGCAATGATCAGAATGATTAAGTACAATTGGGTTGTACATTTTCATGAGGAACTCCACTTTATTTATATATATTATATATATATATATATTAATATATATATATATATATATTATATATATATATATAATATTATATAATATATATATATAATAATATTATAATATATATATATAACTTGATGCCTGCACAAGACTGGATTTAAGATGAAATAGTAGAGATAGTTTCATTAATGAAAAGTAGAAAAAGAGTTTTGGATAGAAAACCCTAAGAGCAACACTTTATAGATTTAAAGGTTGGATGTTGGATGTTGGATGTCTACAACAGCTGCTTTGAATGACCGGAGAAGTTAGATAGCAGATCACAGAATAAATACCCAAATAGAGAGGTTTAGAAATCAAAGCTTTGTACTTTGTACCAGACTCTATCGAAGGCCTTTGATATGTCTAGCTCCCACAGCAAAATATTCACTGAAATGTATTCGAAAAGTACTATTGCAAGTATGTCCAGTTAGTAGCACCCAAGTGCCAAAAATTTTTGTTTGCTGTAGGCCGTTATCTTTCCTGAGGACGACCAGGAGAAACAGAACAGATACAAACAGAAGTTGATTGTAAGAGCCCAGAGGAGGAAACAGTTTAACAAAATAATTAATTAAAAGGAATGGAAGTTAAGGAAATATTGGTATAATCTCCTAGAAAGCTTCACCATTTGCCGAAGAGCAATTTCTGGGAAAGAAATGGTAAATAAATACAACAACAGTATCTTGAGAATTATTGGAAATTATGATTTCAAAAAAAAAACAGACTGCGAAAGAATGTGCTACATTTTGAAGTTTAAATAGTCAAAGAATTTAGGATAGTTGAGCTAGGAAACATATATAAAGCATGAATTTAACAGTTGTTTTTAGGGTAGAGACAGGAAGAGGAAGCAGAATTTGCTATTAGAAACTGAAATCAGAGTTTCGATTAAGAATAGAAGGTGAGATCTGGTTGAGAAAAAAGAATGATCAATACAATTGAAATTGGAATGAAGATCACGAATGTTGCAGAAGTTAATGAAGAACAAGTCGCCAATTCTGTTGTCAGCGCCAAACCTACCACTGGAGGCCTTCAATTTCCAAGTAGTTATTATATATATATATAATATATATATATAATATATATATATATATATATATATATATAATATATTATATATATATATATAATATATATATTAGGGGCCGGCTCCGGAATTTTCCGCAACTCACCGCACCGTGCACCGCACCCACCACACTGTACGCACCGGAATCAAAATCAGTGCACCGCACCGCACCAACATTACAATTAAGCATATATATATATATATATATATTATATATATATAATATATATATATATCTATAATATATATATATATTATGTTTATATGTAATGCTAATCGTGTTTAATTTCGCGTCCGAATCCGAATCGAACCCGAATTCAGCTGAGTTTGAAATTTCTCTAATCTGAATCCGAATCCGAATCAAAATCAGATTCAATTCATTAAAAAAATCACCGAATCCGGATTTGGATTCGCCCATCACTGAGATAATTATTATATATATATATATAATATATATATATATATATAATATATATAATATATATATATATATATTAATATTATATAATATATATATATATATATATAATACAAACATATTCACACTCAACTAACACATTCCTACTTGATAAACAGAACCCCAAACAACATCCTTGACACACCCCTTCCCGATATGAACCCCGACTTCAGCAACCTCCCAAGACACTCACAAATCTCCTTAGCAAGGATGAGATGCGGGCACCTCCCAAACTTACAACAATACAAACAAAAATACAAAATAAACCAGACATCTCCCACTTGTACCAGATGCGGAGAGGCCCCGGAGATCGTGTCATACTTTCTATTACACTGTCCTTCGAATTCTCGCCCCAGAATCTCCTGGGACATCACTACTTTGAATGATCTCTGGAGGAGGCCGACTGCGGCGGGCGGCTCATAGCGAAGTGTGGCCACCTCAGCGTGGGGTGGTCAGGGGTGAGAAGGTAAAAAAAAGGAAAATATATATATATATATATATATATATATATATATATTATATATATATATATATATATATATATATAATATATATATATATGAGGCGAGAGATTAACCCCTTTGGGTATATGAGGTGTATTGTTAGCCAATGGAGGTTGTTGTGC
>SEYY01015958.1:0-12500 GCA_009176605.1 Armadillidium nasatum | reverse complement strand
TATGGAATTCCCCAGAATTTAGGAGTACCAACCAGAATTCTGTAAAGCAGGAGCCAAAAAGAACCCTTGCACTAGAATGACCATCCGTTCCGATTTTTTAAGCCGTGTCCCGATTTTTTTAGAGGGTCATTCGGGACGGACATTTGTTCCGATTTAGCAAAAATTATTTATTCAGCCAACCAGAGGTCGCGGCTCCTGGGAGCAAAAGAAGGCAAAAATGTTTTTTTTTTTTTTTTTTTGAATGTCCTTAACTAATAAACCATATGACTTGTTTTTGAAAACAGCATTCGTATTTCTTCTTTATATTAAAAATCACGCTCCTTTATACATCCCTTGAAACCCTTACAAGCAGGGTATTTGGGGGGGGGGGACAAGGCAAAGTTCAGAAGCGTCCCGATTTTTGGTCAGAAAAATATGGTCACCTTACGATACACGCATTGTAATGTGTTGAAGTTATTGGAAGTGGAGAAAGTAGAGAAAATAAATAGTCTTGTAAATATATATATATATATATATATATATATATATATATATATTATATATATATATATATATATATATATATATATATATATATATATATATATATATATATATATATATATTTAGGGATTTCAGCGTACACCACACTGAATGGTTGGGTTCCTCTCATACTGATACAGGTGGGAGGGAGGCCATATCATTCAGCATTCTCAACGATCTGGAGCAGTTGATTAAGGAACCCACACACATTCCATTCCAGATCGTCCTAACCAATTCTTGAATACACTTGATTTATGATTCACCACTACTCCTTCTAGTTATAAATACACCATTTTCCCTCCTATTGGTAACTCTGACCATAATCTTATAGCTCTTAGTTATAATGCTTTCTCTCCAACAGCTCCACCATGCCCTAAACGTACTTTCTGGCACTTTAATAGGGCTAATTGGGGGCAATGCGCCGCTTCTTTGCTAACTATCATTGGAGTGAATCTTGCTTTGTCTCGGGGGACGCTTCTGTCTCTGCTGAAAAGGTAGGGGCCGTAATCCTTGACGGGATGGGCAGATTTATTCCATCTTCAACTAAATTTTTTTCTCCTCAAAATCCTTGGTTCGATGGCAATTGTTCTCTTGTCCTTCGGGAGAGAGACAATGCTTATCGTGAATGGAAAAACTCTCCTTCTCCTATCACTCTTGCTAATTTTCATTCAGCTCAGAATCGCTCGACGGACTAAGCGTACTTTCATAAAATGGAAGTGCGCTGACCTCCATGGCTCTCCTACTGATAAAAATTTCTGGCCTCTTGTCAAAAATATCTCTAACAACTTCTGTAAATCGGCCTTTAATCCTCTTATTCGCTCTGATGGTTCTATTACAAATACTCCTTCTGAAAAGGCTAATCTCTTCGGCCTCCTTTTCTCATCTAATTTCACCCTGCTCGATTCTGGCATTCCTCCTCCTACTCCTTCTCCTCTCAGGTGTCCCATGTCCCTGCCTGTAATTACTCATGATCAGATGCATGGGATCCTGAAATCTATGAACGTCAGGAAGGAGAGTGGCCCGGATGGAATACCCCCTCGTGTTCTGAGGGAGTGTGCTTCCGAGTTAGCGCCTGTCCTCGTTCAGCTCTACTCTCTATGCCTTAATACTAATACTTTTCCTCTATGCTGGAAGCGCGCATTTGCTCAACCGATCCCGAAAAAAGGTAGCCGCTCTGACCCTTCTAACTATCGACCTATAGCTCTCACTTGTGTTCTGTCTAAACTTTTTGAAACTCTCCTAAACCCTCATTTCCTGGATCATTTGGAGTCTCATTCTCTTCTCTCAGATCACCAGTATGGCTTTCGATGCTCGAGGTTAACTGGTGACATACTTTCCTATCTTACTGATCTATGGTCTTCTGCCCTTAGGGATTTCGGGGAGTCTTGTGTGGTGGCGCTTGACATATCCAAGGCTTTTGACCGGGTATGGCATGTGTCACTACTTTCCAAGCTCCCTTCCTTTGGGTTTCCTCCTTCCCTTTGCTTACTCATGTCTAGTTTTCTCTCTGATCGTTCCATTTCGGCACTTGTAGATGGAGCGACCTCTTCCTCTTTTTCTGTCAACTGTAGTGTTCCTCAAGGTTCAGTTTTATCTCCAACTTTATTCTTACTTTTCATTAACGATCTTCTCAACTGCACTTCTAACTCTGTTCACTCTTATGCTGACGACTCAACTCTACATTCTTCTACTCATTTCAAATCTGCTCCCTCTTTTGCTTCTAGAGTTGCTTCTCGTCTTCAACTTTCCGATTCTATTCTTGCCAATCTGGATGGGATTTCCCGGTGGGGCCATAGCAACCTTGTGAAGTTCAACCCTTTAAAAACTCAACTTCTTCACATCTCCCTCTCAAAAACACCTCCCAACTTTCCTATCCAATTCGACAGCTCTCCCGTCTCACCTGTAAATAACATTAACATTCTTGGTCTAAACATAAACAATAAACTGTCTTGGAAACCACATATTACAATGGTTGCTAAAGCGGCCTCTAAGAAGCTGGGAGTTCTGTTCAGGTTGCGAGAATTTTTTTCTTCTGAGCAGTTACTCCAAATATATAAGGGTCTTATCCTCCCTTGTATGGAGTACTGTTCTCACATTTGGAGGGGCTCCGGCTCCTCCTCTCTTTTGGATAGGGTTGAGTCTAAAGCTAAAAGTATATTAACTGTTCCCTACTTTCAAACTCTCTTGATCCCTTATCTCTGCGACGTGACGTTGGCGCACTATCTCTTTTCTATAGGTACTACAATGGCAGGTGCTCGAGGGAATTGGTCTCTCGAATTCCTCCACCGTTGCGCGGATGTAGGAAACCCGAGGCTGCCCGTGGAACTCTCTACCATCTTCTATTTTTCCTACTGTATTTAATCTTCCACTCTTCAAGGCTTCAGCTTGTGCCCACCTGAGGAATGTGCGTTAGGTCTGTGTTTGAATGAGTCTTCTTCCCCCTTGTGTGTGCCCCCTCCTTGAAAAGGGCTCTGCCCGTGAGTGGTTTCGATCTGTAAAAAAAAAAAAAATAAATTTCATTTCACTCCTTGTGGGCTAAAACAAAAGGCCTACCAATATTCCACCAGAGTTATTAGGTAGCCATAATCAGGGCCAAATTAAAGATATGTAATTCAAAGAAAGATATGAAAATAGATAAAGGGTGGATGTTACAAACCTTATTAGTAGTATGCATGCAAGATTGAGCTAGTGGTTAAATCTGGAGTGGGAGAGTTAGACGGAGAAAAGATGAGACTTTGTTGAAAGACTTGTCGGAGAACCCTTCTCAATAAAGGAGGTATGAGTGTAGAGTTCAAAAGAGCAATGTCAATGTAATAGCGATAATTTAGTGAGAGTGACGAAAAATTCGAAGAGCAAAAAAGAGACTGGAGAGAATTAGTGAGAGGGGAAGAGCTTATAGGACGAAAAAAAACTGGACTCTATCTTTTCAAGGAAAACTGTATGAGTGGATCCACCTTAGATGTGTGAAGGGTACTCCATGCAGGGGCGAACAATACACCTACAAAGAGTTACCAACTGGGAAGCATGAAGAAATTACGAAGACATTTCAGAACATCAAACCTTAGAAGCTTGTTTAGAAAAAGAAGGAATGTGATCCTTACAAGAAAGCTTACGAGAAAAAGAAACACCGAGAATATTAAGGACACACGAGGATTTGTGTGTTTTCGAAGAAGATATCTATATATATATATATATATATATATATATATATATATATATATATATATATATATATATATATATATATATATATATATATATATATATATATATATATATAGGGAGAACCCTATATATCAGTCAAACTTTATTAAAGACATAGGTTATTTTCTTATGAGACTCATGCCATTAAAAAATACGATTTTCGAATAAAAGCCGAAAAACCTATGTAGCCTATGTAGTTTCCAATGGTGGCCATAGAGTCGTATAAAACTTACAACAAAATCTATGGATATTTTTTTTATGGGCTGTTGGGGAGTCTTTCAAATTGAAAGAAGTTTATGAGTATATAGGTGATGAAGTAACAGCGAATAAGCCATTAATGAAGTAGGAAAAAATGTTGGGGATAGGATAGATTCCTGAAAACCCCCACTATTTATAGATTTAAATGATGAACTGTGGTCGTCAACAACTGCTGCTTTAGAACGACCAGAAAGGAAATTAGAAAGAAGGACAGATTCAGAAACAGGAAAGTTTAGAAATCAAAGCTTGGTATCAGACTCTATAGAAAGCTTTGGATACGTCAAGTGCTACAGCAAAAGATTCACCTAGTGCGGAAGACCAAGAGGCAGAGAGAAGGGAAAGAAGATCACTATTAGAGTTTTTTTTTACAAAAACCATCCTGGCGATCAGAAATAAGACTAGAAGAATTGAGATGTGTCCAAATCTTAAATCTAAGGAAAGATTCTAAATATTTAGAAAGAATGGAGGTTAAAGAAATAGGACTATAATTAAAGGGTTGAGAGGGTTTCTCCTTTTCAGCATCTCTAGGTTAATGAGCGCACTTTTCTAGCCAGAAGGGAAGGTTTAAGTAGAAAGACAGAGACGAAATAGTTTACTATGGCAGGGTGTTAGCTCACAAGCTCAAGTTTTGAGAACCACAGGAAAAATACCATCAGGACCCAAAGCTTTCTTAGTGTTAAATTCTGAAAGAGTAGAAATAACTGAGTAATGAGTTTATACATCATGAACGATCCTTGGATGAAATATAAGTTGCATGAGTCTGTGGAATTTGAAGACAAAGGTAATCCCTGACGGCAGCATTACTGCGGATGAATAGCACGACAACAAGCAGTTAAACTAAGGTTTGTTGAGTTTAGTAGCCTTCTTTCCAGAAGAATCCCATCGTTAATGTTCACCGCACTCCGAGGGACCCTCCCATGGAAACAATAATCATCCCATGGGAAATCAAAAATATACGACCACAAGTCCGACGAGCTTGCTGCACCGAAATGATACAAATGTTTCCTCGTAATAACCTAAGGAGAAGGATTAGAAGATTAAAAAGGTCTAGAATGCTGGGTTTATCTCCAAGACTATTAGGGATACGAGTGGGGAGTTGCACCAGCTGCACAAGGTTATTGTGGGTAGAAAAATGGATGGCACGTACACCGGCTGTATTTTGAGAACTAGAAGAAAGCCATTAGCGTTGGTGAAATCACCTAATATGATGATTTCAGAGAAGGAGAGAGAAGAGAGAATGTACTCTATTTTGGAATGTAAATAATCGAAGAATTTAGGATTGTCAGTAGAAATTTAAGAGATAATAAATAAAACGAAGGAATTTAGTCGTAGAATGGCAAGAGATCCTAAGTATATATATATATATATATATATATATATATATATATATATATATATATATATATATATATATATATATATATATATATATATATATATATATATATATATATATATATATACATACATACATATGATTAATTTTTAAAATTTTTAAATTACTAGGGTAGAAGATATACAGGTACTCAAAGTAAGACGGTGTTCTTTTTCATGTTTTTATATTATTCCTACTTGTCACATTCTTATTATAGGTAAAATAATGTCTGATGATGAAATTACAGTAGTGTACGACTCAAGACTAAAACATTTGAATGGCAGAAAAGAGTTAGTGTACAATTCAACAAGGAAATTCAGAGGAAGGAAAAGAATTCGTGACATAGATTTTAAAAATTTGGCTTTGAAGGATGATATTTTAAATAATAATGAATCGAAAATTCTTCTGAATCATTTTCCCCAAATAAAAAGATCTTCAAAAGATGATATTACATTAACGAAGAACAACTTTCATCAGAACTCAAATGTTTTTCGAAATGAAAACCTTTGTAAAATCGAGATAATACCCACAAAGGATCCAAAAGTTCATTTGGTTTTAAGCTCATCAGTAGATGGAACTAAAAGTGCTGAATGTCCTGAGCCTCCTTTGCAATTAAAAAAAATAAAAATATCAACTTGTAAAGATGATCTTAATAATCCTACATCTGTAGTAAATGTTATGCAAGGCTTAAAAAAGGTTTCTTATTCCCAGAACGATAAGTTCTTGCCAATCATTACCGTCAATACTTCCATGTCACCTGACGTAAATCAGCAATGCAACATACCTACAGACAAAGAAATGGAAGAATTATCAAATCAAATTCAAGGTAGGAAAACACTTATTTTATAATGGAATTAGAAATTTTTTTACAAAAATTCAAAGTAAACATGAATAATTTCAGTTTATTAATATTCTATATCATCATTTCTCCTACAGTTGATACTGTAAATGATACTGTGCTTTTTTCATGCTAATGCATTTATCTTCTTTAATTTAAAAATACCTCCCACATTAAAAATATTATCCCGAAATAATTATGTTCCTTTTTCTGGTCCATATTTGGGCAATTTTCGTGTTTCCTTTTCATTGGAAAGGAAACTGATAATATTTAAAATAATACAGGTACAATCGTGCTTTACTAAATTTAATAAAGATAAATTGAAATTTCTGGTTGATCATGTCGAATCTTGATAAAACACTCTTAAATTACGCCGAAGGTGATCTTATCAAAATTTTAAAATTACTACTGTAAAAGATATACTCAAAACGACAAAATATTATTATAAAATTTAAATTTAAATATGCTTATAAATATTTAATTGAATGCCAAATTATTTCATAGCAATGAATCACAAATAAAATGAACATCGAATGACAATTGCAATGGTCGATGTTTATAGTGATAAAAGTATTAACTTTTTTAATAAAACTAAAGTTTAAGAACAAAATCTTTAATTTTTCTTAATATTTATCGCCTTTTCAGATTCGATTAGCAGCTCTAATGAGGAAAGTGAAGACGCTGGCAAATCTATATCAGATCAAAGTTCTTATAATGTAAAGTATACAAATAACACTATATATATATATATATATATATATATATATATATATATATATATATATATATATATATATATATATATATATATATATATATATATATATATATATATATATATATATATATATATATATATATATATATATATATAAAATGTCCAGAGACTTTATGTTCAGAGTTTAATTAAACACCAATATGACCCGATACACCTTGTTTTAAAGTATACATATATATATATATATATATATATATATATATATATATATATATATATATATATATATATATATATATATATATATATATATATATATATATATATATATATATAATGTCCAGAGACTTAAGCTCATGTTTAATTAAACACCAATATGACCCGATACACCTTGTTTTAAAATCATAAGATCAAGTTAAGCGCTGACAGGATAAGAAGGGAAGATGTTCTAAACTTTACCAATAGTGTATATGTAAGAATGAGCATAGCGGTTAAGACAGGGATCAGTGAGCTGGAAAGAAAAAGAATTAGATTGTGGATGGATGAATCTCAAGGTCTTTATTCAAAGGAGATATGAGTTTAGTCTATAAGAGCAATGTCATAATAACGATGGTGTTAGAGAAGAGCAAAACTATAATTCGTTGGTCTGAAAGTGATTGAAGAGTTAAAGAGAGTCGAAGACTTCAAATGTCGTAAAGGTAAACGCCGAAAATCTACACTTTCCATGGTTATGAGTAGAATTATCTTATATATTTGAAGACTACTTTACAGTAGGAAGAATGACTTCTACATACATCTGAAACAATTGTGACAGAGTGCAAAAGTTATGAACACCTCAAAAATCGCCCAACATTTTATCCGTCCAAGAAAGATGATGAGAAGAGGAATACCAATTAAGATAGACTATCGAAGTTGTTGTAGCTTTGTAGATTGTAGATAGATGTAAAGAATTGAGGTTTTGAGTTGTTAAAAACTATTATCTGCTCATTATATATATATATATATATATATATATATATATATATATATATATATATATATATATATATATATAATATATATATATATATATATTTTTAAGGCTCCAAATTGCACAGGTAAAAAGTTACAGTAACTTAAAATTTATATCAACTCCAGAATTGGAATGTTATGCGGGACAAATGTACATATATTATATATATATATATATATATATATATATATATATATATATATATATATATATATATATATATATATATATTATATATATATTATATATATATATATATATATAATATATATATATATAATATATATTATATATATATATATATATATATATATATATATATATATATATATATATATATATATATATATATATATATATATATATATATATATATATTATATATATATATATATATATATATATATATATATATATAATGTCCAGAGATTATATATATATATTTAAAAATATATATATAGCTATAGAAGGACTGTATATACAACAATGTGGATGTGATGATTGAATAACACGAACACTTACATATATGCACACACTACAGCCGTGTAGCACAGCGTATGTAATACGATATCTGGAGGAAAATCAAATAAAGCAGTCAATTGGGTAAGGTTTATTGCAGAAGAGAGCATATCCTAAAAATTAATTATTATCATTACATACCTTTGAGAGGAGATGCTCAAAATGTTGAACTTATATAACATACACGCAGCACATTGTCTTACCATGGACTAACGAACACATTCCAAGATTCAGAGAGCGTTCCGTGTAACGTCGAAGGCATGGTTTATTGGGTTGCGTAGAATATCGACAGTAAAAACTGGTGGTGTCGTAAAGAGACACAAATGAAATAGTTCAAAACCCCAAAAACTCACGCAACTTGTATTTCATACCGAAATAGTACAAAATTTATCCTTCGAAACACTAAAAACTCTTTTCTCCTTAGAAAATGCAATAATCTTTCTGGTTCCTCTTCTTCACGTTCTTTCTGGCATTTTGCAAAAAATGTCAACTCTAACTTTATTTTTTCCTCTTTCCGTTCTTTAGTATCTTCCGACTGCACAATTGCTGTTTTATCTTCTTCTAAAGATGAACTCTTTGCTCAAACTTTTGCCTTTAATTCAACCTTAGACGATTCCTGAGTTACACTTCCTTCTTCAACCCTCTCCAACTCAATTATGTCTAAAATTAGAATTTCTTCTAAAGATGTCATTTCTGCTCTCTCTGAGCTAAATACTAAGAAGGCGTATGTTCCCGGTGGTATTCCTCCTGTGGTTCTCAAAACTTGTGCTTCTGAGCTTGCACCCTGCCTTGGTAAACTATTTCGTCTCTCCCTTTCTACTTCAACCTTCCCTTCTTACTGGAAACGTGAGCTCATCCAGCCTGTGCCGAAGAAGGGGGATTCCTCTTTTCAATCTAACTACCATTCCATTTCTTTGACCTTCTTTCACTCTAAAGTTTTCGAATCTATCCTTAAGAAGATTTGGAAACATCTCAATTGTTCTAATCTTATCTCTATTGCTTTCGTCAGCAACGCTCTACTGGTGATCTTCTTCCCCTTCTCTCTGATTCTTAGTACTCCGCTCTTCGACATTTTATTGAATCTTTTGCTATCGCGCTGGACATATCGAAAATCTTATAGAGTCTGGCACAAAGCTTTGATTTCTAAACTTCCCTCTTTCGGTATTTATCCTTCACTCTGTGATCTTCTGTCTAATTTCCTTTCCTGTCGTTCTATAGCAGTTGTTGTAGACGGCCACCGTTCTTCATTTAAATCTATTAATAGTGATGTTTCTCAGGGTTCTGTCCTATCCACAACACTTTTTCTGTTTATCATTAATGACCTTCTCTCTATTACATCATCTCCTATCCATTCCTATGCTGATGACTCCACCCTTCATACTCCTTCAAGTTTGAAAGACGTCCCTCCCAATAGTAGTTGATAGAATCGAGAAGGGCAGCCTTGGAGCAACTAACCTCTGGTCTTTCACGTATTTCAGATAGGTACAGAGAAAATGGTTGTTTTCAATCCCTTAAAAACTCAGTTCCTGCATCTCTCCACTCGGCACAATCTTCCACACAACTATGATATCTTCTTCGAAAACACACAACTCAAACATTCATATGTTCTTAATATTCTCAGCGTATTCCTTTCCCGTGATCTTTTTTGGAAAGAGCATATTACCTCTCTTTCTAAACAAGCTTCTAAAAGGTTGGGTGTTCTTTGGCGCCTACAAGATTTCTTCACCACCCGAGTTGCTTGCTCTCTATAAGGGTGTTGTTCACCACTGTATGGAGTATGCTTCACACATCTGAGGTGGTTTCACTCATACAGATCTACTTGAGAAGGTGAAGTCTAGGGTTTTCCGTCTCATCAATTTTTCCTGTCTCAAACTTTCTCCAATATCTTCCTGCCCGTCGAATTGTTAAGTCACTCTCTCTTTGCTATCGCTATTACAAAGGACATTGCTCTTCTGAAATCTCTCGTCGTATACCTCATCCTTTGGGAAGAGCTCTTGGGACACGCCTTTCTACACAGTGTCATATATCTATATATATATATATATATATATATATATATATATATATATATATATAATATATATATATATATAATTATAAATTATATATAATATATATATATATATATAGATATATATATATAATATATATATATATATATATATATATTATATAAATATATATATATATATATATATATATATATTATATATATATATATATATATATATATATAATATATATATATATATAATTATAATAAAAAATTAAAAATGAATACTTTTCTTAAAATTCCTTTGGAAATGTTCGTACGTTAAAACTTACAAAGGAAGGTTTGCATTTCTTTTGGAAACCATATTATCAGAAAAGAAATGCTCACTCAGCAATTGTGTATACACAATTATTTCGTCCGTTATATTAAAGCATCCGTTTGAAAATATTGGCAAACCACATACACTATTTTCTTCGCTTTGAATAATTAATAAAAATTGTATGACGTTTTTTTTTACATTAAATAGCTCTTCATTGGAATGTTATTTTAATAAGATGCAATTTATTAAATATTTAATCCTATTAAAACATTAAGAAATAAATAATAATAAATAACAGTTGTACACTAGCTATTTTAATGACGAGCCGTCCTAATTATATATATATATATATATATATATATATTATATATATATATATATATATATATATATATTAATATATATATATATATATAATATTAGTGATGATCGGATGTCATTTTTCTAAAGATGCGGTATGTCGAATGGAGAAGTGCGGATGCGGATGTTGAATAATGTGAAGTGCGGATGCGGATGCGGATGTTGAATTTTCGAAAGGCGGATGGGATGCAGATGTTAATTTTGATGAGAAACGAATGCGTATGCCATCACTATATATCTATATATATATAATATATAATATATATATATATATATATATATATATAATATATATATATATATATATTATTTCACTATCACTTTCCCACTTTAGTGGGGTTGTGCCCTCCACAATTCCCTTACAAGCATACCCATTCTTACCTTTCAACCAATTCACCTCCGCCCTCCATCCACTCTGTCCTCGCAAGTTTTCTACCCTCTTCTAAACTCAAATTCTTCCACCAAAATCTCTTCACTCCATCCTCCACTCCATTGGCCTTCCCTTCCCCTACACCCATCCACCTCGGATCTAAATCTTACCCACCATTCTGTCCTCATTCATTCTACACATATGTCTAAACCATTTTAGCACACCTTCCTCCGCTCTATCAACTACACCTCTCTTCCATTTACACATCTCCTTTATTCTTTCATTTCTATTCTTATCAATCCTTTTCAATTTACCTATCGCTCACAAACCTTTAATCTCAAAGACATTCAAACGTTTCCTCGCCAGAACACTTTGCATCCTTGTTTCACACCCATATAATACAGGATGTAAACACATACATTCAAACTTTCTTATCTTTATTTCTTTCGAAATTTTCGATTTCCTCCATACTTCTCCTAGGCCCCCCAACACTTTCATTCCCTCGAGCACTCTATTCTTTATTTCTTTTTCCTTCCCACCCTTACCTTCAACCAACATTGCTAGATATTTGAATTCATTGATCTCCACAAGTTTACATCTCCCCACTTCTACACCCCCCCCCCATTCTTCCTTCTACATCTCCTCATCCCCACCTCCAATACTGATAACTTTACTCTTCTCTGGAATAACTTTCAATCTCATGTTATAACATTTCCCACAAACTCTCTCACAAGTATTCTCAACTTTTCTCCAGTTCTGCCAACACCGCATCATCTGCAAAAAGTAAAATTCACATCCCATTCACCCTCCAATTTCTCAACCTAATACCCTTTCCTTCTCTCTCCATTTCCTCTAACTACACAATCCATTAATGGATTAAATAACATGCGACATTACACACCTGTTTAATCCCACTCCTATGCTAAACCAATCCAATAGTTCCTCTTCACCTTCACTCGTGATGTACAGTTCACACACACACACACACACACACACATATATATATATATAT
>SEYY01015955.1:0-7500 GCA_009176605.1 Armadillidium nasatum | reverse complement strand
GGAGTTCGTTTGTTTCTCAATTCATACATTTCTATGGCAATTGGCATCTTATTATAACACACGTCTTCCTATCGCTGTAACTTAAGAGTAAACGTATGTACGGGATACCTGTTCACATGCACGTAACGTAAAAAATTGTATATAATAATATATATATATATATATAATATATATATATATATATATATATATATATATATATATATATATATATATATATATATATATATATATATATATATATATATATATATATATATATATATATATATATATATATATATATATATATATATATATATATATATATAATGGGTTGGAGTATCGTTTTTAGAAGAGTAACGGATGAACTTTTACTGGATAAGATTCGATGTAGGAGCAACTACCGATATAAAAAAAAATTAATTCCGGTTCAAGATGCTAATATTTCAAAAAACAAATATTTTAATTACTTTGTTTCAAAGACGAATGAATGATGAATATTCATGAAGATGATGAATATTTTTTTTTTTTTTGTAATTCTGAATTAAACAAGTTTAGCTATATTAAGTAAAAAACTGAAAATAAATAAATAAATTTTAAAAGTAG
Organism: Armadillidium nasatum; assembly: GCA_009176605.1. Classification (NCBI taxonomy): domain Eukaryota; kingdom Metazoa; phylum Arthropoda; class Malacostraca; order Isopoda; family Armadillidiidae; genus Armadillidium; species Armadillidium nasatum. The sequence continues at coordinate 6,912 of SEYY01015955.1, read as the reverse complement.
TGAAGCTGGATTTCTTAATTAAACTGTTAACTGTTTTATACCTAATGAAAATTTTTGGCAAAGAAGGTGTGTTCACGAGGTATATAGAACCATGAACACATTTCAATTCTTAGAAACAAATTTCAAACAATATATTCTAAACTTGTGCACAGAAGAAAGTACTTGGGTGATAAATCATTTATAACACACACGTTCAATCTTACAGAAGGGCAATTAAGTGGCATTCGTAATGATGGTGCTATGAAACCAAATTATATATAAGAGCATCTTGACGAACTCTGGATATATATAAAATAACTGAGTTTTCTCAAGTTTTAAGGAGCTCTGTTGATTCTTTTTGCAGTACCATTTTTTTTATATAATACCTATTGTCCTTTATTTAATTAAAATATGATCTTTGGTAAGCTCAAAGAATTACTTTAAAAAAAAAAAAAAAAAAAGTTCAAAGACACTATTTTATCCTAAGGAAATGTGACGTTTAAATGTGGCAATTATTTCATTCTTAAAGGGTAAATAAACTAGGGTATATAGTATCCAGCATCATTTAGAAATAAATGTATTAATCTTTTAAACCACCTAACTAAAATGAATGATAATTTGTGCCAAAGTTCGTATTTTAAAGAAATTAATTCATTAGTGATTGTCTTTTGTTCTTTGAAATCATTGATTTTAGATAAATTTATAAAGATTTTTTAAATATTTCTTTTTCCGATTGTTGTTATGTTGACATTGGAGAAAAATTGGATTTAAAACGAAAAATGTTTTTACAATACCTTTATTACTAGAAGCAAATCCTACACTGCATATACAAAAAATACATTAAAAGTAAAAAAAATAAAAAAATTTAATATACACAAATTGAAGCTCAATTTTAAATCATAGGAACATGAGAAAGTTTATTATAGTTCACAGGAATATAATGTTAATACTGGCTGTATATATATATATATATATATATATATATATATATATATATATATATATATATATATATATATATATATATATATATATATATATATATATATATATATATATATATATATATATATATATATATATATATATATATATACTTATAAATGCCCAATAGCTTCCAAATTTCTGTTTACAAATATTATTTTTTCTACATTTTTGGAGCTAAGTCTTGTTCTTCTGTCAGATATTAGATCCCCTGCTTTTGAAAACATTCTTTCGCTTTCTACAGATGTTGCCGGAATGGCTAAAAATGTTTTAGCCACATCACTAAGAATCGGAAATAAATTTGTGTTTTTTTTCCAAAACTCCAGCGGGTTAGAATGAAGATCCATTTCGGTCTTTTCTTTATACTTAAAGCTGTTGTATAATTCTAACTCACTGTTTAAAGCCGAAATTTTGGTCATTTCTTCTTCATCACTGCTGCTGTGGCTAACCATTAGGCTTTTAAAAGTTTCAGCTGAGGTCTTAAATATTCTTTCACTGTCTCTTCTTTTTTTTAAGGATTGCTCTTCTTCTGGAAAAGGCTTTTCTTTGCAAACAGATGTGTAAAACGATGATATCCCTTCATAGATTAATTCTTTATCATTTTCTGAAAAAATCTTTTTCTTAAATCTAGGATCTAAATAGGTAGCTATTAAACAATTAACATTGCGACAGTAGGGAATTAGGCGTTGGTTTACTTCTTGTTGAATTTGATTTTTTTCAGCTACCAACCTCTCATCAACTTGTACTTTGCTCATCTGAGAACTAATTGCAAAAACTGATGGAAAAATTGATTGATGAAGTAGGGTACTTGCTACCAGATAAAATTAAAGAAGCCTCTTTGAACGGCTGCAAAAGTGTACAGAGATCTTGAAGCATTTCTTTTTCTTCTTGTGTTATCGCCAATACAGGCGTTTTCAACTTTAAGGCTGCAATTTCAAGAGGTTCTTTTTGTTTAATTACCTCCTCAATCATAGGAAAAGAGCTGTTCCAACGAGTTCTACAATCTCTTGGAATCTTATTGGGATCAATGTTAGTTTTCATTTCTGTTTTATATATGGACTTATATTCATTCCATAATTTCGGTGATCTTTTAAAGATAGAAGCAATAGCTCTTATTTTTTCCATTAAATTGAGTACTGGAGATTCATGACTTGATTTCTGGAATATTATTGGTTCTAAGCACAAATTTATAGTATGTGCTATACAAGAAATTCTTTCTAGGTTCATTTTTTGGCAAGCCTTTACAACATTAGTCCCACTATCTGTAACCGCAAATGATGGAATTTTAAGGTCCATAGAATTTATACATCTATTAATAGAAGAAGCAATATTTTCACCTGTATGCGCTTCATTAAATGGCAAACATCCTATGCAGTACGATTGTAAATTCCACTGAGCATTTACAAAATGACCAGTAATAGCTAAAAACTGATTTTGGTTCTTCGTACATGTCCAAATATCAAATGTTACGCTATATGATGCACATTTTCCAATGTCTTCTTTAATAGTTTGAAACATTTCGTCGTATAAAGCTGACAACTTAGATGTTGCAAGAACTTTGCGAGTTGGTGGCTCGTAATCGGGATTCAGTAAGTTCAAAAGCTCCCTTTAAATAAATAGAGATAAAATAATTGTTATTGAGAATGCTGATTTACAATAAATAAACATAGTTTTGTTGTATATATATATATATATATATATATATATATATATATATATATATATATATATATATATATATATATATATATATATATATATATATATATATATATAATAAATAATTGTTATTGAGAATGCTCATTTACAAATAATAAAGTTTTGTATATATATATATATATATATATATATATATATATATATATATATATATATATATATATATATATATATATATATATATATATATATATATATATATATATATATATATATATATATATATATATATATATATATATAAATAATAAAAAAAGAATTTATTAAAATTAATTTATTTTATTTTCTTTTACTGTAAATGTATTTTATTTTAATTGATTTAATAATTTGAATATTACTTTAAATATTATTTGAAAACTACTTTTTAATTAGCGACTATGATTCTCAGAGTCATTTTTCGGTTTAGTGAATTTTGAAACAAGCCGGATGGAACCAATATAGAATATACACGTTAATAAGATAATTATAATAAGTTTGGTACTTGTTTTTGTGCTTTAATATCTAAGTGGTTTAATAATTAAAATATCTGATATATAATATTTTTCTGATATATTAAAAAAAGTTGTTAAATATTTATCAGCGAAACTTTGTGATAACATTATAATTCTTATGTGCCAAATGATTATAACGGAAGACTAAATCGTGATCTAGTTCACTTCAAGATAAAACAAAAAAAGACCGTACAAATCCATCTATATATATATATATATATATATATATATATATATATATATATATATATATATATATATATATATATATATATATATATATATATATATATATATATATATATATATATATATATATATATATATATATATATATATATATATATATATATATATATATATATATATATATATATATATATATATATATATATATATATTCCTACCTGAAAGCCGGCGATTCCACTGATCTAAAAGGTAGTAAGTCAGCAGCTATCCATTTGGTTAATGCCTTATCAATTTCCTCGCGACTTTTTTCAGGCAGTTGTTCTGTACTTCTCTTTTTTCTTTTTAAAGACTGCTTAGATTGCAAAAAATTTTCAATCGAAGGGGGACCTTTTCCTTTTTTAGATTCAATATTCTTAAAAATATCAGGATGGCATCTAGACAGGTGTCTCCGCATATTAAATGGCTTTGGTAATAACTTTAGTTGGCAAATTTTGCACTTCTTTTTACCCGCAGAAATGTTTTGTTCAAAGCATGAATCAAGATCCTTAAATTTTATGGTAACATGAAAGACTTCTTGATTGTCCAGTTTCTATTTGTGGATTTGTTTTTGCAGATACAGATTGAATCACTTCGAAATCATCAGACGTCTCACTTGGTATATCAGTATATGTGCTCATAATGCTTAAAAAATAATGGTACAGAAAAATTTATAGAAATATTAATTAAGCTGATATATATATATATATATATATATATATATATATATATATATATATATATATATATATATATATATATATATATATATATATATATATATATATATATATATATATATGCAAAGTGTAATTCAAAGAGATATCTCATGTGTTATTACTTTATATGCACGTAAAACACACACAGCTGAAATAAAATGTGAAATTTTTATACGAGAAGGTCCCTTCAGATGGAACAAGGGAGGATGGGCAGAACCTTCCGATACGTATATAAATTCAAGAAACAACTGGCGGAAAAAGGCCGCTCCGCCACTTTTAAAGGGGAAAAAAATGCCAAGTACCCACCTTTGACGTGCCAGATTGAATAATTATAATTAATCAAATCGAATTTTAATTAATTAGAGATTAATATGAAAAAAAACTACTTAAGAAAACAAACCAAATGATGTGAAGAAAATGGTGTGAAAATACATAGAAACACCGTTATTTGTTTTACAAATTTTCACTTTTAGTGAAAAGTTATTTATCAATGTTTTGGAAACAAAAATGACGGGAAGCTATGTGGCAAAAATATTACGTAATATTAATTAAAGATTGCATAACATTACGTAATGTTAATTAAAAATTACATAATTTAATTAATTAATTAACTAATTAAAAAAATTAATAGGTAAGTATAATAAGTTGTTCTATGCTATACAAAGAGTCAACTGTACAAATTTTACCAAAATCGGATCTGCAGATACAGAGATATAGAACATAAGCCAAAAAATATATTTAATTGAATTATTAATTAATTAATTGAAATTTTGCAAAATTAAAAATAATAAGGTGATGTCGGTCATACAGAAAATCTACAGTACAACTTTCGTGATATTCAGAACAGAACATTTAAAGAAATTGAAGCATTTTAAAAATGTAAGCCAATGGAATTAATTAAGCTAATTATTAATTACTAATTGAAGGATCAGGTTTAAAATACAGACTTGGGATTTGTTCAAAGACTCAAGAACCTGAGAAAACATGAAATAGGATGGTGGGAAAATTCTAAAGTTGAATAATTTGTCCTTAAAAACAAATAGGTAAATTTGGTAGGCTAATCAAGGGTGCATATATATATATATATATATATATATATATATATATATATATATATATATATATATATATATATATATATATATATATATATATATATATATATATATATATATATATATATAAACTGAAGAGAAAAATTAACGCACCACTACAACAAACATCAATTGGAGAAAACTGAAACATACAGAACGAGTAGTAACATTGTTAATATACAGCACATAGTTATACATAATGGGGATAATGTGGTGCCCCACAGTGGGAACCCCCGTAACCCTGACACATCGTGGCATATAACTAGGGGACGGTGCATACCTGCAGGGTTTATGTGCATGCCACCTGTCCCTGGCCATCAGTTCTCTATATATATATATATATATATATATATATATATATATATATATATATATATATATATATATATATATATATATATATATATATATATATATATATATATATATATATATATATATATATATATATATATATATAAGTCCTTTTGAGGGAATGGAAAATACCCCAAATCGTAGAAATGGAAAAGTAGTCGACAATATCATCATCACTCACGGGTCGGGGGTACGGGGGGCATAGCCCCCCTTAGACATATGCTGGGTATATATACCCAATTTAAATTTTTTAGCCCAAAAATTGTCGTAAAAAAACATTTTTTTAAACATCTTACTTTGAACCCCAGTAAAAATTTTGTGGATCCTCAAACTGCACCTTACACCCAAAATATAGAGGCTACATGGAGTTTACTTAAATATAAAAATTAAAAATATATATATATATATTTATATATTTTTTTTTATTATTTTCAAATTTTTTTTTTCAGAGACGGTTCCCTGAAAAGGACTTGAACATATATATATATATATATATATATATATATATATATATATATATATATATATATATATATATATATATATATATATATATATATATATATATATATATATATATATATATATATATATATATATATATATATATATATATATATATATATATATATATATATATATTTGACGAATTGATGATTATAGCAGGATACATCAACTTCGGTGCGGTGCGCACCAGAGACCGCACCACGCACCGCACCGCACCGCACCGCACCGTTGATTTTTCTTTGCGCACCGCACCGCACCGCACTTTTATTTTTTCTTTCGCACCGCACCGCACCGCACCGGGTTGCTGAAAATGTGTTGCGCACCGCACCGCACCGCACCAAAATGACCGCACCAACGCACCGCACCGCACCGGTGCGGTGCGTCGGCCAACCCTAATATCAAACACCGCTTACGTTCCGATTAATATCTGCAGAGATGATGCCTTAAGGAATTACCGTCTCAAATTTAACACCTTTCTACTAGGCCTGCAATGAAGAAATACTAAATATTCATGTTCTTATATCCATAGTAAAAATTTAATATATGAACGTTATTAATATATATATATATTATATATATATATATATATATATATATATATATATATATATATATATATATATATATATATATTATATTATATTATATATGATTATATAATATATATAATATATATATATAAATATATATATAAATATATATATATATATATATATATATATATATATATATATATATATATATATATATATATATATATATATATATATATATATATATATATATATATATATATATATATATATATATATATATATATATATATATATATATATATAT
>SEYY01015953.1:290000-295114 GCA_009176605.1 Armadillidium nasatum | reverse complement strand
TTCAGGAAATGGTACATTTACAGGTTTATTAAAGTTTAAAAGTAGGTCCTATACTACTAAATTCAATAATAATCTTAATAATAATTATGTGACTGTCCAGTTCTCTGAAAAGAGGCTGCTAGGGGAAAACACTGCGGTTTCCTTTGAGCCCCAATGTTTATAATATATATATATATATATATATATATATATATATATATATATATATATATATATTATATATTATAGTATATATAATATATATATATTATATATAATTTATTTAATAATTACAAGTTATGATAGGTTACTTCTATACTCTAGAGTAACAAAACTCTAGAAATATTGATCATGCAAGAGACGTTACTTATGATGTTTAATACGACAATACTAGTAATAATAATAGCAATGATGATATTTACATAAAAAAATAATAGTAGTAGTAATAATAAAATATAATAGTGATAATAATACTAATAATATTGATGATAATTGTAATATAATAATACTAATGATAATAACAATAATAATAACTAGTTTTAAGAACAATGATAATATCAACGAAGATGATGCTGATGATAATAATAATAATAATAATAATAATAATAATAATAATAATAATAATAATAATAATAATAATAATAATAAAAAAAAAAAAAAAAAAAAAAAAAAAAAAAAAAAAAAAAAAAAAAAAAAAAAAAAAAAAAAAAAAAAAATAATAATAATAATAATGGAAATAAAAATAAAAATAAAATAATAAAAGTATATAATTTATTAATAATAATAATAATAATAATAATAATAATAATAATAATAATAATAATAATAATAATAATAATAATAATAATAATAATAATAATAATAGTAATTATTCTTTTATGGTATCTTTTGATGTGACTTCATTATTCACCAATGTCCCCCTACTGGAAACCACGAACATTAAAACCAATGTGGTTTACAATTCTCCCACTTCTCTTCCTTTCCTCATTGTCAATAAACAGACATTTAAAGAACTTTTACCACTGGCTTCCTCTGACTGATTCCTTCTTCCTTTTTAACGAAACTGTCTATCAACAGATAGATGGTGTAGCCATGGGGTTTGCATTAGAACCAACCTTAGCCAATCTATTCTTAAACCATCTTGAAAACCAGTTTGATCAGACACCCCGTCAATCCCATTTTTTATAGACGATACGTTGATGACACCTTTGCCCTCTTCCATAATGAGGCAGAAACCAATCAATTCCTAAAATTTCTGAATGGTTTACAACCCAACATCATTTTCACCATGGAAAAAGAATCTAATAAACTTTCTTTCCTTGATGTTGAAATCACCAGACATTACCTCTTTTTTAACACATCAGTTTACAGAGAAATGACACATACACCACAAGGCACTAATTACTATAGCTACAGTTACTTAAAATACAAAATTAAAAACATCTCCATCATGATTCATAGAGCCAACACACACCGCTCCGCCTATATCACCTTCTATATTGAACTGTGCAAAATTCTTTAAAAATAACGGTTTCCCATCAGTCATCATTTTTAAACAACGCTTATACTTAGATAAAATACGTCATCAACCACCCATTGGTTTATCATACAAAAAAACTAATATACTTTAGATATCCATATATTGGCCCCTCTAGTTTCTAGCTAGCGGATGATATTAATCATCTCCTTACTCTTTTTTACCCCTTTTCACAATGCCGTCACTAATTTACCATTTACCAATAACCTTAACAGTGAATTCTGTTTTAAAGTTAAAGATTCTCTCCGTCCACTGCTACAGTGTGGTCTACCATTTGTTATTGTGGTTCACTTCTTGACACCTATGTGGGCTCCACATTTAGGCGACTCTGGACTCACGCGTGTGAACACATGGGCGTCGGCCCAAGAACGTTTGCCCCTTTATCTACAAAAACCCCTTCTGCTGCCTGATCACTCACTTTAATATGCCATAAACCAATACTCATGAATAACTTCAGAATAATTGATAAAACTAATGAGTCAGATTCTCACATTTTGATATCTCTACACATAAAACAATTACAGCCCAAGCTGAACTCAGACTCCACCTCACACCCTTTATTGATAGCTTAATCTGCACGTACTATCATCTCTATATCATTTAGTAAAATTATAACCAACTAACTTGCTCTAAATTTACAACCAGCTTAACATGTATCCCTGATTCTGATTTTAACTTAGTATAGTTTATTACATCAACATAACAACAAGTCTTTGTTCTTTGATATTTGTATATTACCAATATGCTCGTTATTTAATTGTTAGTGTTATATATATATATATATATATATATATATATATATATATATATATATATATATATATATATATATATATATATATATATATATAATATATATATATATATATATTTATATATATATATATACTGTAATTATAATAATTGTTCTTGCTATTATTATTATCATGATTATTATTGTTATTATCGTTATTATTATTATTACTACTACTATCATTATTATTATTATTACTATTATTTTTATTTTTAATTATTAGTATTAAAATTATTAATTATATATATACTTATCCATAATTAATAATTATATATAAGTATATATATAATTATTTTGATCTTTATTATAATTGATATTATCGGTAATTATTACTATTTAGTAATAATTATCATTATTATCATAATTATCAGTATTATCATTATTTTTAGCACTCTCATTTTATTATCTTCGTTATTATTATCGTTTTTTATCGTTTCTTGTACTGCAATTATCTTGATGATGACCTATGTGAAAGGTTGAAACGTCGATGTACAATAAATATTTTTAATGTTTGCTGATACATTCTTAATCCTTTTTGCTTTATAAGTTCTCAAGGAAGTCAATCCTTCCAACAATATATATATATATATATATATATATATATATATATATATATATATATATATATATATATATATATATATATATATATATATATATATATATATATATAATATATATATATATATATATATATATATATTATATATTATATATATATATAATATTATATGTTTTTAGAGTTCAACTTAAAAAGAGTAGAAATAATATCTTTGGAGCAAATAATTTTTTTTTATATACATAAATGAGTTAGAAGGAGGTGGAGAAAAAAAGTGCAGCTCTAGACTGACCTACAATAGAATTATTGGCAAAAGGTTTGAGTTCACCTTACGCAGAAGGTAAAGCAGCAGTACTGCCGTCAGCAGAAACAAGAGGAAGGAAAGAGAGTGAGTTTCATTTTTTGGCAAAATGACGAGAGGTTGAGGATCAAGAAAGATTTTGCATTTTCTTATGAGAGCAGAGTTTTTAGAGTATTGAAGAATAGATTTTTCGCAATTTCGTGGTGTAATGTAAGAACAGGTATCTGAAGTTTGAAGATGACAATTTCTGAAAGCATTTTCCTAGGAGCGAATAGTACAAAAAATAAGCAGAGTAAAACCAAAGCTTATTAGTTTAGTGGAAAGGAAAGAATATAGATTGTACACTTCCATGTCAGAGAAGTTCATCTGGGTTATGCGATCTGCTCATTCTGAGGGACACCCTCACATCTAATCAGTAATCATTCCAAAGGAAATTAAAGAAGTACGATCGCAAGTTAAACCAGTTAGCAGCACCAAAGTGCCAAGAAAGTCTTTTCACAAAAGGCTGGACCAAAAAAAAAAAAAAAAAAAAAAATCGCATTATAGTTCATATCAACATTTTTAATTAAAAGTGATATAATTTATACAAATATTGTTCTACATTCCTAATTAGTAATTTCACGGCAAAAATAAAAGTGGCATTAATTTGTGGTGGCCTATATTTCTTATTAATATATGAATTTTAAATTTGGTAACGTCATTTGGATTCTCAGAGTCCATTCTGTATATTTGGAATGCGAATTTTATATTTGGTACCATTGTTTTGCCTCTTATGAAGAAATTCTTTATCTTTCTATATATCTATCTATCTATCTATCTATCTAGGCACATAGAATCTGTTTCTTCCAAAACTTGAGAAAGCTTTTAAGTCTAATAGTCTCCCAGGAAGATTTGAAAGCGAACATACACAGATAGAGAGATTGCTTAACTGGGACGCAAGCTAAGTTACCAAATTTAAAATTCACGTATTAAGAGTTACTTTATATAGGCTTGTATCGTAAATTAACACTTCATTTTATTAGTTTTTGATGTGATCAGGTGACGACATAAAAATATAAGAATATGTTTATTAAAATGAATAGTAATAATGAAAGTAATGAATTAATATAAAACCTAATTTATAAAAAATAAATAAATAAATAAATTAAATTAATAAAAAAATTAATAAAAAAATAAAATTTTTTAAAAAATTATAAAAAGAACGTATTTTGTATTATTATATTATATAATATATATATATATATATATATATATATATATATATATATATATATATATATATATATATATATATATATATATATATATATATATATATATATATATATATATATTATATATATATATATATATATATATATATAATATATATATATATATATATATATATATATATATATATATATATATATATATATATATATATATATATATATATATATATATATATATATATATATATATATATATATATTTTTATTTTCGCTAATACCTGACCAATGTAATATTTAAGTTGTATATTTTTTTTTATAGGAATGTGAAGAATGGAAATTTGTAGCAATGGTTTTGGATCGTTTCTTTTTGTATCTATTTCTGGGTCTGACGATATCTGGCTTATGGATCATTCTTAGAGCGCCATCTGTTTACGATTCTCGACCTGCTATAGACGCTTTACTATCAGAAATAGCTATTTCTCTAACTCCTCCAACCGTCTCTGTAGAGTAGATGACACACACTTGCTCAATATAACTGAAAGGTACTACTAAAAAAGTTCTTATTAGTGACTTTTTTTTTTTTTTTTTTTTTACTTTAGTTTAATCTATGTTTTAATTGTCTTATTTATGAATTTTTCTTTTTAACTCGTTGGTTAAATTAATATTAGAATTTAAAATGCAGTATTTTTGACATTAATAATATCTGAAAATTTCTATGTTTTTTAAAGGGG
>SEYY01015953.1:277500-285000 GCA_009176605.1 Armadillidium nasatum | reverse complement strand
ATATATATATATAATATATATATATATATATATATATATATTATATATATATATATATATACTTATGAGTATATATTATTGTCTTGTTTAAAATCTGCTTTATTATAGGTTGTAGGTTTAATATTTTATAGGTTTAAAAGTATAGTTTTATTTGTGCTTTGTAAAAATAGTTAAAATTTTGATCAAATTCTTGTATATCATTATGAACCTTTTTCAATTTTATCTTACTTTAGTTTAATTAAGAATATTTAAACCTACTTTTAAAGCAGAAATATTTCTCCATGAATTTAAATACCTAACTTAAAAAGCTAACTTCCCATTACTCATCTAACTACAAAATGAATAATCCAATTTAAAAAAAAAATTTAAAATTTTCTAAATTTAAAATGTAAAATATTCTAAATTTTCGAAAACTGCATTTTCTAAATTTTTTTTAGTACCCACATAAATATCTGTCTTAATGATTGCTAATGATTTTCTTCAATTTTATTAACTTTTAATTTCTTCAGTAAATAATTTATTAGTATAAGAGTTAATAAAATGTAATTTTAATTTAATTTACCATAATTATTTTATAATATATATATATATATATATATATATATAATATATATATATATATATATATATATATATATATATATATATATATATATATATATATATATATATATATATATATATATATATATATATATATATATTAGCTTTGCTTGAATTTGTTCCTGAAGTCCTTTTTTCCTTGTGGTTTTTGACTTAATCCTAATTAGTTTAGGCTTTTGTATAACCTCGAAAATTAAAAACCTAAACAAAATCGGCTTTTATTCTATATCCTTTTAATATACAATTAGTTCAAAGGTTATATTTAAAGGCATCTCAAGTAATAAGTTTTTTTGTAAAATTGATGAACGATCTTTTGAATTTTTTTATTTTTTATTTATTTTTTTTTTTTGAAGGAAATAAATTTTTATATTTAAAATTTAAATTAATTTTTTTTTAAATTTCTTTTTAAATGAAATTCTAAAATATTTTTTTTATAAAATTTATTTTAATTTAAAGTTTAATTTATGGCATTTGTTAAAACTGAAATACTGACAATTAACTGTTTATGATTGTGCTGTAACTGATTTTTTTAAATATAAGTTTTTCTTTCAATTTCTTCTTGAAGACACGATATAATTTAGTTCTTTTCATTTCTTTTAACTCATTCATTCTTTCTGACTCTGTCCGGTCGCATTTTTCCCTCAGAATTGACACAAAAAATTTCCTGTCTTTTAATCCTGTCCTTTAGTCGCAAACTCCAACATAGATGAGAGCAAGTATTACACTTCCTTTAACCTCATTCTCACGTATGGAATAAAAATGTCCCACTCTCTGAAGCAAGAACACATCCGTATTACACTTCTAAACTTGGTAATGTGTGGAACACTTTCACTTTCTTTTATTGTCCCAATTCTTTTGGTGTTGAAACACTTTTTCAAAAGCTTTGTGTATTGTCTTATGTCTGTCCTTGTTCAAAGAGAGGTTTACTGTTAATACTTGTTGTTTGGTGTATATATATATATTATATATATATATATATATATATATATATATATATATATATATATATATATATATTATATATATATATATATATATATATATATAATAAATGAAATTCAAATTAAAATAGGAAATTTTAATTACTACAGGAGACTTATTTAATGACACTCTATTTTTAAAGAACTTGACAACTTTCAAATGAAATGTTAATACATTTACTTCCACAGTCATTGTGACTCTATCAAAAGCACAAAGAGAAAGTATCTTTACAAAACGTTATTAAAAATTCATGACTAATGACTTTGTTTTACATCTTCAACTTTTTTTTGGGGTACTTCTTTGCTCGTAAAATTCTCCACTTCTTTTTATTTTTCCTCTTAATATAATCATTTTCTTTCTAAGAATTGCATTTGAATTAACTTAAGGATATTTCTGAATGTTGATAAGGTCGGGTGTCCATTACCAAATACGTTGGGTTCCTTCTTAGGGCTTTGGTTGTAACTTGCAAGTATTGCGATTCTAAATGAAGGAAAAAAAGCTAATTTCTCTCTGTTCACTCAAGACTAACTATACAAGACATTCAAATTAAGAATGGAGACTATGCGTACACATTTAAATGAATGATTTACAGAATGCACATACTTGAAAGTATATTTTCAATATTTGTAAAATATAAAAATCATGTCAGTTTATTACAAGAGATTGAATTAAATTTGTTCAAATTTCAATTATAGTGGTATTCCCTAAAATGACGTTTTCCTAAAAAATAATTAAATTTTTATGGAGCACTATTATAAATATATATATATATATATATATATATATATATATATATATATATATATATATATATATATATATATATATATATATATATATATATATATATATATATATATATATAAGTTGTTTGAACATTCGATATATATGGAAATATCGATATATCGAAATATCGAGACATCATGCAAATTTTTTTACATTTGCATTATTAATATTTAGTTTTCTAGCATACCTAGTTCGACTATCATAATGTTGCCGTGTGGTACAGGCCTAAACGATAGATGGATTGACGGTGTCGTGGGACACAGTTCTAACGGAACATTATTTTTTTTTAACTTGTTACATTCTTTTTCGGCAACATTTAAAATGTTAAGCGATAGTAAAGAGAGAGTGACGCAACAATTCGACGGGCAGAAGAGATTGAAGAGATAGTAAGAAGGAGATTGATGAGACGAAAATGCCCTTGACTCCACCTTCTTAGAGCTGTAGTGGAACCACCCCAGATGTGCGAAGCATACTCCATACAGGGACGAACAACACCCCTATACAGAGCAAGCAACTGGGGTGGCGTGAAGTAATTCTGAAGGCGCCTCAGAACACCCAACCTCTTAGAAGCTTGTTAGAAAGAGAAGTAATGTGATCTTTCCAAGAAAGATTAGAAAAAAGAAACACCAAGAAATTAAGGACAGATATTGAGTTGGTGTTTTCGAAGAAATATCGAGTTGTTGGAAGATTGTGTCGAGTGAGAGATGGAACTGAGTTTTTGAGGCATTGAAAACAACCATGTTTTCTCTGCCCCAAAAATACGGGAAAGATCAGAGGTTAGCTGTTCCAAGGCTACCCTTCTCGAGTCTATCAACTGCTGTTGGGTGGGACGTTTTTCAAAATGGAAGGAATAATGAAGGGTGGAGTCATCAGCATATGATAGGAGATGAGGTGATAGGTCATTATGAAAAGTAGAAAAGTGTTGGTGATAGTACAAAAGGAACACCACTATTAAAGATTTAAAGGAGAATACAACAGTTCTATAGAACGACCGGAAAGGAAACGCTTTGCCAGACTTATCGAAGCTTCTAGAAGAAGATTACACCACGCTTGCTTAGCACGCTTTCTGATTAGCTCAATAAGATCACTCGGGGTGATGTGTGTTTGTTGTCAAATTTTATATTAAATGACTTCTGGACTTCTGCTTTCCGGACACAATTCATTCGACAATATTTATTATTGTAATTTCCAGCAATGTTCTCAATCTACCCCCAGTAGCTAATGATTAATTTTCAACACAAAAGAATGGGTGTATCGACCTTTGGAGATCGATATCGACCACTTTGGTAATCACTGCTTTAGATACAGAAACAGTAATAATAAACTTCTGCTCATACTTATCGCACCACGTCTTATTTAATAACATCATTTGTACAGTGTTTGTGAAAAGGAAATAGAGAAATACATATCGTACAATATGCTTATTTCTTGACAGTACAAGACAATCACATCACAGGTCACCATGGGTCACAGTGACAATCCCATATATATATATATATATATAATATATATATATATATTATATATATATATATATATTATATATATAATATATATATATATATATATATATATATATATATATATATATATATATATATATATATTCCTAAGTTTTTCTTCTGGTTTCGTCTGTGTACCCAACGCACGCTTCCAGTCGTCCACGGTCCATTACATGTGATTCCTATTGAAAGATAATCGGTAATTGTTTATTTGTTCATGGCTGTAAGCAGAAGAGTGAAGGCAACATTCTACTTGCAGTCCCACTTCATATTAAAGCAAAATATTTTTTCTCTTTTAAAACAAGTTAAAATAACGCTGAACAGTTCGGTGTAACACAGACTATAGTGTAATAATGTTGCCTTCTCTCTCTCTCTCTCTCTCTCTCTCTCTCTCTCTCTCTCTCTCTCTCTATATATATATATATATATATATATATATATATATATATATATATATATATATATATATATATATATATATATATATATATATATATATATATATATATATATATATATTATATATATATATGATGCAACTAAATGCTATAGCTGGATTTATATATTATGTGAATATTTAATTTATAGTTAATGCGACTTACAGATGAGAATTTAGACAGTGGTGCCATATGTGCCATATTTATCATTAACACGTATCTTATTTATAAAAGGATTAATTATAGCAGTTTGAATGTCGCCGATTTTAACTACAATTCAAGAATTATTTGAAAATTATTTAACATTTTAATAGTTACTCATAAAAAAATAGTTTTTTTAGTTAAATTTATATTTTCTGAGGTAACTATCTTATTCAAAACTGCCATTATATATATAATTTTTTATGTATATGAATATAAATGGTTTCTAATTTTGCATTGAAGAATAAAGCAAATTAATGGAAATTTTTCACTCTCTAATTAAGCTTGCAAGTTAATTAAAAATTAATTCTAAATTCTTTCAATGAGCAATATATATAAATATATATATATATATATATATATATATATATATATATATTATATATATATATATATATATATATATATATATATATATATATATATATATATATAATATATATATATATATATATATATATATATAATATATATATACAACGACCTTGAGCAGTCGGTTGAACTCCCTACTCGTATACCTGATCGTCTTGGAGATGAACCCAACATTCTAGACCTTTTTCTAACTTCTAATCCTTCTCCTTATACTGTTAAACTCTTTCCACCTCTGGGTTCCTCCGATCACCTTCTTATCTCTGCATGCTCTTCTATCTCTTCAAGTCTTCCACAGGAAAGATCCTCTTTTATTAAAAGTAAATGTTTGTGGCATTTTGGTGCCGCAAGCTGGTCGGACTTTCGGTCTTACTTCTTTGATTTCCACTGGAATGATTAATGCTTCCGTGGGAGGCGTCCCTCGGAGTATGCAGAACGCATTACCGAGGTGATTCTCTTTGGCATGGAGGTGTACATTCCATTTTCTTTCTATTCTACTAAACCTAACAAACCTTCGTTTAACTCTGCATGTTCTCGCGCTATCCGACGCAAAGATGTTGCCGTCATGGATTACCATCGTTTTCAAACTCCAGAAACTCACGCAACTTTTATTTTATCCCGAAATCGTGCGAAATATACTCTTCGTAACACTAAAAACTCTTTTCTCCGTAGAAAATACAATAATCTTTCTGGTTCCTCTTCCTCAAGCTCTTTTGGCATTTTGCAAAAAATGTCAACTCTAACTTTGCTTCTTCCTCTTTCCCTCCTTTAGTATCTTCCGACGGCACAACTGCTGTTTTACCTTCTTCTAAAGCTGAACTCTTCGCTCAAACTTTTGCATCTAATTCAACTTTAGACGATTCCGGAGCTATTCTTCCTCTGTCAACCCCCTCCAGTTCATTTATGCCTAAAATTAAAATTTCTTCTAAAGACATCATTTCTGTTCTCTCTCTCTCTCTCTCTGAACTTATACTATGAAGGCGTACGGTCCTGATGGTATTTTTCCTGTAGTTCTCAAAACTTGTGATTCTGAGCTTTCTCCCTACATTGGCAAACTATTTCGTCTTTGTCTTTCTACTTCGACCTTTCCTTCTAGCTGGAAACGTACTCTCATTTAGCCTGTGTCGGAGAAGGGGGGGTTCCCTCTCAACCCTCCAACTATCGTTCCATTTCTATGACCTTCGTTCTCTCTAAAGTTTTCAAGTCTATCCTTAATAGGAAGATTTGGAAACATTTCAATATTTCAATCTTATCTCTGATCGCCAGTATGGCTTTCGTAAGAAACGTTCTACTGGTGATCTTCTTTCCCTTCTCTCTGTCGATTAGCATATCGAAAGCCTTCGATAGAGTCTGGAATAAAGCTTTGATTTCTAAACTTCCCTCTTTCGGTATCTATCCTTCTTTCTGTGATCTTCTCTCTGATTTCCTTTCCGGTCGTTCTATAGCATCTCTTGTAGACGGCCACCGTTCTTCCTTTAAATCTATTAATAGTGGTGTTCCTCAGGGTTCTGTCCTATATCTAACACATTTTCCACTTTTAATTAATGATCTTCTTTCTATTACTTCATCTCCTATCCACTCCTACGCTGATGACTCCACCCTTCATTACTCCTTTCAGTTTGAAAGACGTTCCTCCCAACAGTAGTTGATAGACTTGAGAAGGGTGGCCTTGGAGAAACAAACTTCTGATCTTTCACGTATTTCAAATTGGGGCAGAGAAAACGTGGTAGTTTTCAATGCCTCAAAAACTAAATTCATCCATCTCTCCACTCGACACAATCTTCCACATAGCTATGATATCTTCTTCGAAAGCACTCAACTCAAACCTTCATCTGTTCTTAATATTTTCGATGCATTTTTTTTCGTGATCTTTCTTGGAAAGATCACATTACTTCTCTTTGTAAGCAAGCTTCTAAAGCGGTTGGGTGTTCTGATGCGCCTTCAAAACTTTTTTACGCAACCCCAGTTGCTTAGTCTTTATTCATTCTATACTATTCATCCCTGTATGGAGTATAATTCACAATTTTGGGATGGTTCTACTCATTCATCCCTGTTTCAAACTATGAAGTCTAGGGCTTTACGTCTTAAGAACTCTTTCACTCTCACTGTCTCTTTCTCCAGTCTCTTACTGTCCGTCGAATTATTGCGTCACTCTCTCTGACTATCGTTATTTCAACGGATACTGCTCTCCTAAGCTCTCTAGGCTCATTCCTCCTCCTCTGAGAAAGGCTCGTGAGTCTCATCTCATCTTCCTCTGTCCAATTCTCTGAATCCAGACTTAACCGCTATGCTCAGTCTTTAATGTACTCTTCTGGTAAAGTCTGGAGCACACTCTTTTTATCTATTTCACTACTTCCTTTAACTTGCATACCTTCAAACGCCGTGTATCGGGACGCCATTCATTAATTGATCATAATCCCAACATTCCCACCAACTCTGGTGGAAATTAATAGACCTCTGGACTTTGTCCGCTAGAGGATATATATATATATATATATATATATATATATATATATATATATATATATATATATATATATATATATATATATATATATATATATATATATATATATATTATATATATTATATATATTTAATATATATAATATATATATAAT
>SEYY01015953.1:267500-275000 GCA_009176605.1 Armadillidium nasatum | reverse complement strand
AGTATGTCACCAGTTGACCTCGAGCGACGAAAGCCATACTGGTGATCTGAGAGAAGAGAATGAGACTCCAAATGATCCAGGAAATGAGAGTTGAGAAGAGTTTCAAAAATTTTAGATAGAACACAAGTGAGAGCTATAGGTCGATAGTTAAAAGGGTCAGAGCGACTACCTTTTTTCGGGATCGGCTGAACAAATGCACGCTTCCAGCATAGAGGAAAAGTATTAGTATTAAGGCATAAAGAGTAGAGCTGAACGAGGACAGGCGCTAACTCGGAAGCACACTCCCTCAGAACACGAGGGGGAATGCCATCCGGGCCACTGGCCTTCCTGACGTTCATAGATTTCAGGATCCCATGCACCCGATCATAAGTAATTACAGGTAGAGACATGGGACACCTGAGAGGAGAAGGAGTAGGAGGAGGGATGTCAGAATCGAGCAGGGTGGAATTAGATGAAAAAAGGAGGCCGAAGAGATTAATCTTTTCAGAAGGAGTATTAGCTACAGAACCATCAGAGCGAATAAGAGGAGGAAAGGCAGATTTACAGAAGTTGTTAGAGATATTTTTGACTAGAGGCCAGAAATTTTTATCAGTAGGAGAGCCATGGAGGTCAGCGCACTTCCTTTTTATGAAAGTACGCTTAGTCCGTCGAAGAACATCCCTGCAACGATTCCGAGCTGAATGAAAATTAGCGAGAGTGATAGGAGAAGGAGAGTTTTTCCAATCACGATAAGCAATGTCTCTCACCCGAAGGGCAAGAGAACAGTTGTCATCGAACCATGGATTTTGAGGAGAAAAAGATTTAGTTGAAGATGGAATGAATCTGCCCATCCCGTCAAGGATTACGGCCCCTACCTTTTCAGCAGAGACAGAAGCGTCCCCCGAGACAAAGCAAGATTCACTCCAATGATAGTTAGCAAAGAAGCAACGCATTGCCCCCCAATTAGCCCGATTAAAGTGCCAGAAAGTACGTTTAGGGCATGGTGGAGCTGTTGGAGAGAAAGCATTATAACTAAGAGCTATAAGATTATGGTCAGAGTTACCAATAGGAGGGAAAATGGTGTATTTATAACTAGAAGGAGTAGTGGTGAAAAATAAATCAAGTGTATTCAAGAATTGTAGTTAGGACGATCTGGAATGTGTGTGGGTTCCCTAATCAACTGCTCCAGATCGTTAAGAATGCTGAATGATTTGGCCTCCCTCCCACCTGTATCAGTATGAGAGGAACCCAACCACTCAGTGTGGTGTACGTTGAAATCCCCTAAATAGAGGACTTCAGCATTTGGATGAGAAGAAGTGACAGTCTCGTGAGTAGTAGTAAGATATTGAAAAAAAACTGGAAAATCTGTCCATTTGGGGAGCAGTAGCAGAAACACAAGATAATTGTAGTAGTATAGGATCAGAAAATTTTCGGATGGAGCCGAGGTCGCGGCGGCCATTTGGCCGATATTTTGTTCCATACATAATTGATAATAAAAAGAAATGACAATAAATTCCTAAGTAATTTGTGTTTTATTCAAAATCAAAATCGGCCCTTAAAATTTATATATATATATATATATATATATATATATATATATATATATATATATATATATATATATATATATATATATATATATATATATATATATATATAAAAGGTAGGAGTGATCTAACTATAGAGCAGAGCTGTTTATTGAATGGTATAATATATGCATACAGCTTTCCACAGAATGACATTAAGCTCACTTCTCATTTACTGACCTTTTCCCCCTCCACATTTTAAATATATAATTTTTATGACTTTTTTTTTTTTTTGTGAACGAATGATTTGTCTATCCTTAAATAAGACTAATACTGTTCTTGGTACCATCAATTTTAGACAAACAAGCCACTAACTAAGAGAACTTTTGATGTTCTCTCAAATAATAAATCAGAGCTGTTCTTCTGTTTGAGTTTCAGAGCCCTCTAGTTCATATATTCATACATTATGTTGTTTAATAAAACCTAGGATCTGTTGTATATAAAATTTTATTCATAAACATGGCAATTAAGAATGACTAATGGCAATTCGTTTGCTCCAATTATTCTTTAAGAACTTCCTTTCTGAAGATGATAATTATGTTTAAAGGTATTACTTAGTTGTATTTTATGAGGGTGCTGAAGAAATTTAACGTAATTCATTTAATTAATTTTTAATTTTGGCTTTTTCTAGCATATTTGTTTATATTATTTGTTTATTTCCAATTTTAAAATGCTTCTTTCAATTTTAAAAACAAAAAGTTTACTTTGGTTTACAGTTATAATAATTGGTTCGCCACTCACAACTCTTTAAGTTTTGCACGACTTTTCTTTTCTGTAGTATTTCTAACTTTTCGTGAAGCTTTTGTAAAAGTAAATGATGTTTAAAAACTTTGATTTTGTGAATCACAAGGGATGATGAAACATATGTAAACCTGTAAAACTGAGAGAGATGTTAGAACATCTTTTAATTTTATAGCATTTTTTTTTATCTTCTTGAAATATACCCATACAACGGCTGAATAGTTTTCACTTGAATGTCGTTCTTTATGTTTTTAAAACATATGCCAATTAAATAAGGGATATTTGAGATGGGATTCTGCTGTATACTCTTCCCTTCATAATTGCTCACATTAAAGTATTCCGACGAAATGCAAGTCAAGTGATTTTTTTGACCAGGAAAGATATTGAAACCCCTCTTGGTACTTCTCTTTAAATCCAAGTATTAATCTATCGTGGTTGTGAGCACTGGAGCTTTATCTTAAAATTGGTATTATGCTCCTTATTCTTTCTTTTAAAATTGCTGACACTAAAGTAGTTCGATGACATGCAAGTCAAGTGGTTGTTTTAACCAATAAATATATTGAAACAATAGATTTCGCTATTGTGATTGTGTGCACGGGAATTTTATCATTTTAAAAACTGGCACCATGTGGACCTAAAGATAAGTCTAATCATGTAAATTCTACAATGTCCAGGTATCGTTAAAAGTAACTCAACATTTAGGGTAATGATAAAGAACAGTCGAACATCCTAATACTGCCAACAAAATTTTTACATGTTTAAACAAATCTTTATTTGACAACTGAACCAGACAGTCCAAATTGAAGACTTTCTTGAGGATTCTCCATACATAAACCCACGACTCTTGAAGGTAATGTAAACGACCTACAGTTTAAAACAGCAAATTGTTAAGTTGACATCATTATTTTTGCTATTCCTTTGATTAAAAGTATAGAAATTGCAACTCATCCATAGATGCTGACCTTCTTATATGGAAGTGTTTCAAAATAGCTGTAGTGGGTCTTTAAATTTTTGCTAACACAGACCCTTCCAGCTATTTCGGTTTTTGATAGCTACTGTTTTTATCACTGATTTCGTGATGTGCTTTATGTATGCATGCAGTCAGAACCGTGGAGACTATTGCTACTGAAAAAAAGCATAATTTCACTTTTATGGTTACAGATGCAACTGATAAATGTAAAAAAATTGGCCCTCTTTGAAGGTCCGACAACTAACCAGGTCAACTCTCTGTATATCTGTATAGTCAACTACAATGTTGCTTAATCTTATAACTATAACTTTCTCTTTACTTCTCCAAACGTTTAGCTTATTTTCAAACGTAATCTTAATTTATAGTTAAGAAAATTACGTGAAACTTAAATGAGCTTTAAAAATTTGGAGGAGAAAAAGTTACATCATAGACGAATTATTAAAAGGATGCAAAAGAGCGATATAATAATGTGAGAATTAAAAAATTGTATAAAGATCACGCATAACGAGAGAGATAGAGAGAGAGAGAAAGAGAGAAAGAGAGAGAGAGAGAGAAAGAAAGAAAGAAAGAAAGAAAGAAAGAGAGAGAGAGAAAGAAAGAAAGAAAGAGAGAGAGGGAGGGAGAGAAGAGAGAGAGAAAGAAAGAGAAGAAAGAGAGAGAGAGAGAGAGAGAGAGAGAGAGAGAGAGAGAGAGAGAGAGAGAGAGAGAGAGAGAGAGAGAAGACATTAATGTCACAATTACACCTGGCGGTTCATTGATAAGGGAGAAAACTGAGAAGGAAATGGAAGTGAAACCGTGTAAGACAGATAAAAAAACAATCAGTAAAACCAGATAAGACACAATGAAATAATTGAACTATACATATTTGATAAACAAAACCAGTTTTTAAACAGTAAAAGAATGCAAAGAAATATTCATATATATATATATTATATATATTATATATATATATATATATATATATATATATATATATATATATATATATATATATATATATATATATATATATATATATATATATATATATATATATATAATATATATATATATATATATATATATATATATATATATATATATATATATATATATATATATATATATATATATATATATATATATATATATATATATATATATATATATATATATATATATATATATATATATATATATATATATATATATATATATATATATATATATATATATATATATATATATATATATATATATATATATATATATATATATATATATATATATATATATATATATATATATGGGGGAGGAGAGTAACACCCATCGAGACTATAAGGTTACCCCCCATTGGGTATATGGAGTGTTAAGGCTACTTTCCTTCTTACTCCAATCAATACCCAATGGTACGCACCCTTTAGCGCTCATCTTTAAATTCTTTTACACGGAGTAGACTCCTCTTTCACCAACAAAGAAACACAATTACAAACCCACATACTTTTTAAAAAATAATAATAATAATTAGGGCCTCCATATCATTAACCCCGGAGAAGCCCCGAGGGAAGGCTTCCATTAATAACCCCTCATTCACCCCTCCCCTCATCACCACTTGGGAGTCGGTGGCCTACCGTGATTGGGTTGGTGCCACCAGGACTTTGCATCCTCCTGTTCTGGATGCACGGTCCATTTTTTCATTAATTTCTGCAGCATTCGCGGTCTTCAATCCAATTTCCACTTTGTTGAACATCACCTCTCTTCTTCTAAACCTCACGTATCTTTCTTGACCGAAACGCAGGTGCTTGAGCATTCTGACCGCAAACCTTATTCTGTTTCCCCATACTGTCTCTATACTATCCAACGATGTTGTTTGTTCTCGTGTCTCTAATTTGGAGTCTTTCGAATTTTTCACCTTGTGGCTTAAGCTATCTTGCCATTCTACGGCTAAATTCATTTGTTCTGTTTATTTATCTTCTAATTCTACTAACTATCATAAATTCTTCGACTATTTAAATTCCAAAATAGAGCACATCATTTCTTCTTTTCCTTTCTCGGAAATCATCATATTAAGTGATTCAATGTTCACCATCGCCAATAGGTTTCTTCATTCTCTCATTATACAGCTGGTGAACGTACTTTTCATTTCGCTATCCATAACACCATGAGCAGTTTTAGCAGCTTCTTTCTCGTAATTCTGATCGTCTTGTATCTCTAATCCTTCTCCGTATACTGTCAGACTCTATCCACCTCTGGGTTCCCCCAAATCACCATCTTATCTCTGAATCCTCTTTTATTTTTTCAAGTTCTCAGAAAGAAAGACTCCCTCCTAGTGTGAGGAAACGTTTGTGGCATTTCGGTGCCGCAAGCTGGTCGTACTAGCGGTCGTACTTCTTTGATTTCCCTTGGAATGATTATTAATTCCGTAGGAAGGGTCTCTCGGAGTGCGAAGAGTGCATTACCGAGGTGATTCTCTCTGAAATGGAGGCGTACATTTCATATTCTTTCCCTTCTACTAAACCTTAAAAACCTTGTTCTCGTGCTATTCGCCGCAGAGATCCTGCTTTCAGGAATTACTATGGTCTTCAAACTCCAGAAACTCACGCAACTTATATTTCATCCGAAATCGTGCAAAATTTATCCTCCGCAACACCAAAAACTCCTTTTTTTCCGTAGAAAATGCAATATTACCTCTGGTTCCTCTTCTTTTCGCCCCTTCTGGCATTTTGAAAAAAATGTCAGCTCAATCCTGGCTTATTCCTCTTTCTCTCCTCTAGTATCTTCTGACGGAACAACTCTTCGCTCAAACTTTTGTCTCCAATTCAACTTTAGGCGATTCCGGAGCTATTCCTCCTCATTCATCACTCTCTAACTCATTTATACCAAAAATTGAAATTCCTTCTAAAGTCGTCACATCTGCTCTCTCTGAGATTAACACTAAGAAGGCGTATGGTCCTGATAATATACCTCCTGTGATCCTCAAAACTAGTTCTTCTGAGCTTGCTCTCTGGCTTGGTAAACTATTTTTCTTTGTCTTTCTACTTCAAACTTCTCTTCTGGCTGGAAACGGGCTCTCATTTAGTCTGTGCTCACGAAGGGAACTCCACTCAACTCTAAACTATCGTCCTATTTCCTCAACCTCCAGTCTTTCGAAAGTTTGCGAATTTCTCCTTAACAGGAAGAATTGGAAACATCTCAATACTTCAAATCTTATCTCTGATCGTCAGTATGACTTTCGTAAAAAACGCTCTACAGATGATCTTCTTTTCCTTCTCTTTGACTCTTGGTCCGCTCTTCGGCATTTGGGTGGGTCTTTTTCTGTTGTGCTCGACATACCGAAAGTCTTCGATAGAGTCTGGCACAAAGGTTTGATTTCTAAACTTATCTCTTTCGGAATCTATCTTTCTCTCTGCAGTCTTATCTCTGAGTTTCTTTCCGGTCTTTCTATAGCTGCTGCTGTAGACGGCCACCGTTCATCCTTTAAATCTATTAACAGTTGTGTTTCTCAGAGTTTTGTCCTTTCCCCAACACTTTTGCTACTTTTTGTTAATGACATTCTCTATTACTTTATCACCTATCTACTCATATGTTGATAATCAACCCTTCATTACTCCTTTCAACAGTTAATTGACATTATAATAGCGGCCTTTCATCAAGTAACTTCTGATCTTTTTCGTATTTCAAAATGAGGTAGAGAAAACAGAGGTAGTATTCAATTAATCAAAAGCTTAGTTCCTTTATCTCTCCTCGAGGCAACCTTCCACACAATCATGAAAACTTCTTCGAAAACACACAACTCAAACCTTCATCTATCTCTAAAATTCTGGATGCTTGTTTCTCTTGTAATCTTTCTTGGAAAGATCACATTACTTCTATTTCTCAACGAGCTTCTCAAAGGTTGGTTGTTCTGAAGCGCCTTCATAATTTCTTCCCGCCATTCCAGTTGCTTTCTATTCATAGGGGTTTTGCTCGCCCATGTATGGAGCACGCCTCACATATCTGAGGTGATTCCACTTATGCAGCTCTCCTTGACAAGGCAAAGTCTTGGACTTTTCATCTTATCAACTCTCCCGCTTTCACTAATTCACAAAGTCTCAGTCTCTTTCTGCAAGTCGAATTGTTGCAAACGCTATTACAATAGATATTGCACTTTTTAACTCACCAGTCGCACACCTACTCCATTGAAAAGAGCTAGTGCTACAAGCCTTTCTTCACTGTATAATCCTTTCTCTATCCAACTCTTTGACC
>SEYY01015953.1:247500-250000 GCA_009176605.1 Armadillidium nasatum | reverse complement strand
TTGATAAGAAAAAAAGCATTCGACTCCACCTTTTCCAGGAGAGCTGTGTGAGTGGAACCACCCAAGACGTGTGACGCATACTCCATACAGGGGCGAACAACACCCCTATACAGAGCAAGCAACTGGGGTGGTGTGAAGAAATACTGAAGGCGCCTCAGAACACCCAACCTCTTAGAAGCTTGTTTAGAAAGAGAGGTAATGTGATCTTTCCAAGAAAGATCACGAGAAAAGGAAACTCCAAGAATATTAAGAACAGATGAAGGTCTGAGATGAATGTTTTCGAAGAAGATATCATAGTTGTGTGGAAGATTGTGTCGAGTAGAGAGATGGAGGAATTGAGTTTTGGTGGCATTGAAAACAACCATGTTCTCTCTGCCTCAATTAGAAATACGAGATAGATCAGAGGTCAGCCGCTCCAAGGCAACCCTCATTGCATCTAGTAACTGTTGTTGAGAGGGGCGCCTTTAAAATTGAAAAGAGTAATGAAGGGTGGAGTCATCAGCATAGGAGTGGATAGGAGATGAAATAACAGAAAGAAGGTCATTAATGAAAAGTAGAAAAAGTGTTTATATAAAATAAAAAATATATATATTTTTATAAATATATTATATATATATATATATATATATATATATATATATATATATATATATATATATATATAATATATATATTATATATATATATATATATATATATATATATATATATATTTTATTATATATATTATATATATTATATATATATATATATATATATATATATATATATATATATATATATATATATATATATATATATATATATATATATATATATATATATATATATATATATATATAATAATAATAATTGATTCACTACACTGCTTATAATAGCTCATTCTAAACTAGGAAATAATGAAGATGATAATAATAACAATAGTATTAGCAAAGAGTAATAATAATACCTAATAATAATAGTAATAATAAAAATAGTAATATTAATAATTATAAGTGGTAATATTAACGAGAATACAAGTAAAAATAATAATAATAATATTATAATAATAATCTTAATAATAATAATAATATTAATAATAATAATAATAAGTAAAATAACCAAAATATGATAATTAATTATAATAATAATTGAACATTAATAATAATAATAATAAAAATAATAATAATAATGGTAATAAAAATAAAAATAAAATAATAATAATAATAATAATAATAATAATAATAATAATAATAATAATAATAATAATAATAATAATAGAGTCCTAAAGGTATTTTCTAACCAGGAAACTATCAATTTTAAAACATGGAATGAAAAAAAAAAAATGAAGAAACAGGAAGCAACGGCCCTCACAAGTCCCATTCAGCTTACTGAAAGAATCACAAAAGAGAGAGAGAGAGAGAGAGAGAGAGAGAGAGAGAGAGAGAGAGAGAGAGAGAAGAGAGAGAGAGAGAGAGAGAGAGAGAGAGAGAGAGAGAGAAACACAAAACAGATGAATTGAATGACAGACAGACAAGAATTCTAAAATTGATGAAAGTGAAAGTCTGTCTTGTAGAAACTCTGTTTATTAAACAGATGCAATCTGATAATCTGATATATATAACATTATATTATATATATATATATATATATATATATATATATATATATATATATATATATATATATATATATATATATATATATATATATATATATATATATATATATATATATATATATATATATATATATATATATATATATATATATATATATATATATATATATATATATATATATATATTATTATATATTATATATATATATATATATATATATATATATATATATATAATATATATATATATATAATCAAAGCAATTTGAGTCACTCTTTAAAAATCACTTAGGAACAAGATTGTTTAATCTCCCTCCCCCCAAAATGGCCTTTCATCCTCTGATCCCCCCCAGACCCACCTAAACCCCCGCAATCCTCTGATCTTTTACTCCAATTTTGGGGCTCCAAAGCAAAATATTTCCTCTTTAAAGAGACAGGGTAATAAAAATAAAATAAAGATATAAAAAAAAGAAGGTTTAAAAATAGTAATCAAAGTATAACAAAAACTCGAAATAGAACTAGTCTGAAGGGACAGGATATTAGAGCAGTTGCCTGCTGGTCTTTACTGACTGTCTTCATTTATCCTATTTAGGGCATAGAGCGAACGAAGGAGGTTATGTAAGAATTACAGGAAGAAATATAGGATAGAAACTTCAAATTTATTCACATAGACTTCCTCATATTTTTATAAAAAGCTAAAGTTAATAATGGGAATAAATGTTAAAAGAATTATTACTCTGGTAAATTCTGATATATATATATATATATATATATATATATATATATATATATATATATATATATATATATATATATATATATATATATATATATATATATATATATATATATATATATATATATATATATATATATATATATATTATACTCGTATATATAT
>SEYY01015953.1:220000-222500 GCA_009176605.1 Armadillidium nasatum | reverse complement strand
ATGCTGCATTGCAAGTAATTATAACTGTTTTTTTCTCTTTAAAAATGGAGGTGTTTGTGGTGTGCGAATAAAGAAATGCCAACTCCTTTAAATATGTGTAGGAAATATGTTAACATGTATTCGAAAAGGGAGATCTATTGGGCACCAGATTGCGACGAGATATTTTCAAACTCTCCATTTACTCAATGGGGGGGGGGGGGGACGGGGAGGGGATCATCTTATCTGTTCGGGTGTCCTTCCTCTGTAAAATATTAAATTAATTATGTTTTAATATTAAATTTCTGTATATATATATATATATATATATATATATATATATATATATATATATATATATATATATATATATATATATATATATATATATATATATATATATATATATATATATATATATATATATATATATATATATATATAATATATATATATATATATATATATATATATATATATATATATATATATATATATATATATATATATATATATATATATATATATATATATATATATATATATATATATATATATATATATATATATATATATATATATATATATATATATATATATATATATATATATATATATATATATATGATATAGAGAGAGAGAGAGAGAGAGAGAGAGAGAGAGAGAAAGATAGGTAGAAGTCACATTGAAAGCAGATTTTTAAGTTTCCTAACATATCCTCTGTGAAGGACATAGCAAACTCAATGTTATTATGCAGTATTTTACAATTTGTAAAAAAAAAAAAAAAAAAAAAAAAAAAAAAAAAAAAAAAAAAAATCGTGGTTCATGACATTGATGACAATGTTTAATAATAATTTTAAGTTGAATGATATCCTATTTAACAGTCTCTAATTAAAGATAAAAAATTATATAATTATAAAAACTGTAGAATAAATATAATTATTAAAATTGTTGAATAAATATTAACAAACCTTCCTGTCTTAAAATGGTAGACCTCATATTACAACTTATACATTTCAATTTCATTTTAAATCCAAAACGAAATGTAATAATTGCCGTTTAGGCTCACCCTGTATAATTTTGAAATTATATTTTCACATATTTTAAGATTATCCTTAAGATAATTATCATCTCTCTCTCTCTCTCTCTCTCTCTCTCTCTCTCTCTCTCTCTCTCTCTCTCCCTCTCTCTATCTATCTATCTATCTATCTATCTATCTATCTATCTATCTATCTATCTCTCTCAGTTCTCTAAAGTATTTATAAATCATAACAATTGTTTAGAAGAAAATAGAAAATTTTTGTTAATAATAATAAGGGATTTAAAGATAAACCAAAATATTTTCACGGATTTTACGTATTTTAAAATGATACTTTTTTATACTGGGGTTATCAGTATAAAAGATTTATGACAGTAAGACACTCTAAACGTCTTAGATCTAATATTTTGGAAACCCCAAAAAACGAAAGAATTCTAATAAATTCTTTAAATATATATATATATATATATATATATATATATATATATATATATATATATATATATATATATATATATATATATATATATATATATATATATATATATATATATATATATATATATATATATATATATATATATATATATATATATATATATATATATATATATATATATATATATAAAAAATATCTTTAAAAAAAAAAAAATTAAAAAAAAATTTAAAATTGAAGGTTATCAATTAATATAAAAATACCATGTTAAAATAAAAAAATATATTTTTTATTGGTATTTTAATTTATAAATAATATATATATATATATATATATATATATATATATATATATATATATATATATATATATATATATATATATATATATATATATATATATTTTTTTTTTTCACATACACCCAGGTAGGACTTTCGTCCTGTCAGTAGGATCTTCCGAGGAAGATCCTTGGGTTTCTTGGGCCCACGGCGGATACCGCTGGCTGGGCCAGGCCTATCGCGGATATATATATATATATATATATATATATATATATATATATATATATATATATATATATATATATATATATATATATATATATATATATATATATATATATATATATATATATATATATATATATATATATATATATATATATATATATATATATATATATATATATATATATATATATATATATATATATATATATATATATATATATATATATATATATATATATATATATATATATATATATATATATATACTCCTGAATAATTCCTGAGACTGCTGCATTTTATTTCCATTCATTTAAATACATTTTAAAAAAGTATTAAAATACTGAATTTTAACCCTCTCTCTCTCTCTCTCTCTCTCTCTGTCTCTCTTCTCTCTCCTTCTCTCTCTCTCTCTTCCTCCCTCTCCCCTCCTCTCTCTCTCTCTCTCTCTTCCTCTCTCTACCCTCTCTCTTTCTCTCCCTCCTTCCCTCTCCACACCTTTCTCTTTCTCTCTCTCTCTCTCTCTCTCTCTCTCTCTCTCTC
>SEYY01015953.1:195000-202500 GCA_009176605.1 Armadillidium nasatum | reverse complement strand
GAAGTCGAAAATAGTAAAATATGAGAAAGTAAAAAAGAATCTAAGAGAAAACGATAAAAACGATAAAAACGATAAAAACGATAAAAACGATAAAACGATAAAAACGATAAAAACGATAAAAACGATAAAAACGATAAGAACGATAAAAACGATAAAAACGATAAAAACGATAAAAACGATAAAAACGATAAGAACGATAAGAACGATTAAAAGTTGAAGAGACATCGGAAAGTCGGAACGTTGTACATAGTAAGGATCCCAAATTAAATGTCGAACTGTTCGCCACACATTTTTGGCAGAAACTTGATAAAATAAGGTCAAGTTTCTGTCAGCAATGATAATTATTTCTGAAATTTTTTTTATTACATTAAAATATAATTACACATAATAATTTTATGATATAATTTTTGACAAAAACTTGGCATTATAATGTAGTTTTTGTCAGAAATGATAATTATTTCAGGAATTTTGTATTTAAATTATAATAATTTATAATATTTATAATTTATGAAAAAAATAATGCTAGAAATAATAAATTACAACTGATTAGAGACCAAGGTTCAGAAGAAGTGAATTTATTATTATTATTTTATTAGATTATTATTATTATTATTATTATATTATTATTATTTATTATTATTATTATTATTATTATTATTATTATTATTATTATTATTATTTATTATTATTATTATTATTATTATTATTATTATTATTATTATTATTATTATTATTATTATTATTATTATTATTATTATTAATACTATTATAGGACAGAAGAATGGTAAGAAATGTGAAAGTGATACTGGGGATCCCTTTGAACTCTGATCATAGACTGCTAGTGGCGGATCTGAGAATAAGGGTCGAAAGGCTGTAGATGAAGGAGAAGAGGAATGCTATCAAGGTGGAGGCACTGAAAGAACAAAATAAAAAGCAAGAATATGTGGATAAAATAAGTGAAAATGCAGAACAATTAATGAGAGCAGAAAGGGTGGAAGAGAAATAGAATGTTGTGATAAAAGCAGCAGCGGAATCTCTGGTAGAAGATGGATAGGATGAACGGGTGGGGTGAGGAGGTGAGAAGAGTGATTAAACAGAAGACCGTGATGATGAAATGATGGTTGAGGAATAGAACAATACAGTAGAGAGCCTTATATGTGGAAGGGAGAAATGAGGTAGAGAGAGAGAGAGAGAGAGAGAGAGAGAGAGAGAGAGAGAGAGAGTAAAGAGAAGGATTTAAGTGGAAGCAGCTCTTAGATGGTTGAGGAAATGGCAGAAGACGTGAGAGGCAAAAAGAAGAAGGTTTATAGACTAGCAAAAACATATAGAGATCATAAATAAGATCATGTAATATAAAAAATAAACTGGGAGAAACTGATAAGACCAGAAGATATGAACAAGAGATGGACAGATTATTTTAATAAATTGCTAAACGTAGAGGAAAGAGTGGAGGAGAGAGGGGAGGCAGAGGGGAACAGTATGAGAAGGAGGACATTACAAAGGAAGAATTAGAGTTTGCTTTGAAGAAAATGAAAAACAACAAACCTATTGGTGAAGATGCCATACCTATAAAACTAATAAAATAGACAAGAACGATTGAAGTTTTTATCAAATGTTGTAGGGATAGTATTGTATATAAAAAAAAAACAATATTAATAGGTACCTATACAAGGGAAAAGAAGATACGAGAGAATGTTAAAATTATTGAGGAATATACTTAATGAACCACCCAGCTAAGGCCTATGAGAGAATAATGGAAAAAGTTTAAGATAACTGGTAGAGAACAAACTTGGGAGGACCAATATGATATGTATAAAAACGACGAATTAACAAAGAATGGTTTAGTGTAATGACTGATGCAAAGCAGGATAGCATTTTGTCGCCCATCTTGTTTGTGGCATACTTGGACGTGGTAATAAGAGAGGCGAGTGAAGAAGTTCAAGACCTTGACGGAGATATTGTGGCATACGCAGATGATCTGGCATGTTGGAACGAATACGGAAATAAGACAGGAGAGGCGATAATATATTCCTCAAACAAATTAAGAGAATAAAATGTATAAATGTCGATAAAACAAAGATAATGATAGTGAGCCGTGAGGAGGGAGAGGAGGGAGAGGAGGGAGAGGAGGGAGAGGAGGGAGAGGAGTTGAGGGTGGAGATTGAAGAAATGGAAATAAAAAATGTGGAAAGATATGAATATTTTGGAGGAATTTTGGAGGAAGAGGAGATTCGCTGGAGATAGCCAAAATAGAACAAAATGGTAGATCACTAAGAGCGGTGCACCCTGTCATAAAAAACAGACGGATGGCGGTGAAGAGGGTCCTCTTTGAAAGAGTTCTGATTCCAATACAGTTGTATAGTGCAGAGACTTGGAGTATGACAACGAAAGATGAAAATAAAATACAGACGACAGAAATAAATGTTCTAAAGGCTATTGCGGAAAGACCAGAATGGATAGAGTTAGAAACAAGAGAATCAAAGAATATGTGGTGGGAAGACCTTTGATTAACAGAATTGATGCAGCAAGGTTGAGATGGTGGGGACACGTGAAAAGAATGCATGAGGGAAGATTGGCTAGAAGAAAATGGTGGGAGGAGGCCTGAGAGCACTAGACTATAAGGAAAAGACCCAGGAAGGGGTGGAAGGACTCAGTTGAAGACTCGCTAAGAAAACATCAGAAGCCCCAGAGGAGAGAATTGATGGATGAATGATTCGGGAGGACAGAGAAAGATGGAGAGCAATGCTGACCAAACTGAAGCTTACTCTGGGAGTTGATATAGATATAGATATAGAAATTATTATTATTATTATTATTATTATTATTATTATATTATTATATTATATAATTGAGACCTTCCAAAAACAGTTAGGCTGTAAAAGGGTTCAAAAATGTTAACACTGGGATTATTAAATTCAATAAATCAAAAACACAAACTTACCGTAATTATAAACGAGGAATCATCCCTCTTCAATTATATAACAATTATGCAACCAATTAAAAGCACTATTAAAAAAGGCGAAAAGAAAATATTACACTGAAAATTCTGCGAGGTAAACACCAATACAAAAGCAACGTGGAGCCTCATAAACAACATAAATAAAAACAAAGAACATACCCACCAAATAAACCAATTATCAATAAATGGTGAAGTCTTAACTGACCAAAGCAGATTCACTTAACAGTTATTTTATCAATATTGGAACCGAAATTTTAAAAAAAGTCCAGCAAGCCAAACAAACCCTGAAACATTTTTACCTCAGTGCAACTCGCTTTCACTTTCGAAAACATTACCCCATTAGATGTCCAAAATAAAATAGCAGGCCTAAAAAATAAAAAATGTGATATCTTGAGCGTCCCAAATCACAAATACAAACTCGTGGCTGACATCATTTCCATCCCACTAGCTCACTTATTCAATGCTTCAATCCTTTAGGTGTTTTCCCTCTACCCTTAAAATTCCCGCGTGACTCCCATATTTAAGAAAGGATCCCTCCCTCCTAAAAACTAAGACCCATATCCATTACCCACACGATTAGCAAAATTTTGAAAAAAATAATATTTGAACAGCTGACTGAATATTTCACCTCAAATTCATTACTTAGCGATTTCCAGTTCGGCTTCAGAAAAGGGCGTTCAACATCGGACGCGCTTATCTGTCTGACCGAAAAACTTTATAAAAACTTAGAAAATAAAGACTCCTCCGTCCTTCTGCTACTAGACTTCACCAAAGCGTTTGACACAATAGACCAGATATCTTTTAACCAAATTAAATAGACTGGGTTTCGATGGCCTAACTTGCAGTGGTTAAAAACTTACCTCAAAGGTAGACAAAATATGTAAAGTTAGGTGATATACTCTCCAACACACAACAAATAAAATCTGGTGTCCCACAGGGTCCATACTTGCTCCGCTTCTATTTTCAATATATACAAACGACTTAATAAAGTCACACGACTCCTTCTCTGTCTCATTCGCAGATGATATATCAATACTGATAAATGACAAGAACCCCGAAACACTCTCCAAAAAAGTTGAAAGCTCTTTAACAAACATCACGAGATGGGTCGACTCAAATAAACTATCATTAAACACAAAAAACCTCTTACATTACAATAAGCAACAAAAATATAGGAGAAAACTTTAAATAAAACTAAAAGATGTCGAACTAACCCGAACAAATACCGCGAAAATCCTGGGATCATTATAGACGACAAACTAACATTTAAAGAACACATAAACACACTAGTAAAAAAACTTGCAAAATATATGTACATCCTTGTTAAATTAATAAAATCCATTCCACTGTATGTTCTACGCAAAATATATATTGCACACGTTCACCCCCACATACTTACTGTCTCTCTGTATATGGAACAACACCCAAATCTAACACACACAAATCATAACAATGCAAAAACGAATCATAAGACTTCTCAGCGGCAGCAGAGACTTCTATAGTCAACACCACCTTTTTTTAAAAAACTTAACATATTGCAATTTGAACATCTTACTAAACCTCTCCCTCCTAAAGGAAATCCACAAATTAATAAATAATAACACATGCGAATTCCTAAAAACAAACCACCAAAACAATCAAATTGAAAAGAATAACCTTAAGAAACAACAATAACCTAAAACCCCTTTCTACAGGCTACTAAAGCACGACAAGCAGTAAGCTATACTTCCACCAATCTGTTTAACAACCTTCCAGATGACATAAAAAATGAAAGATCAATAAAATCATATGCACGCAAAATTAAAAAAATGTACATAAATTTGTATTGATCCACTATTATTATTATTATTATTACTACTATTATTACTATTACCATTTTATTATTATTATTATTATAATTATTTTTATTAATATTATTATTATTATTATTTATTATTATTATTATTATTATTATTATTATTATTATTATTATTACTATTATTTTTTTTTTTTTTTTTTTTTTTTTTTTTTTTTTTTTTTTTATTATTATTATTAGTATTATAATTATTATATTATTATTATTATTATTTTATTATACTATCGCTATTATTATTATTATTACTATTATAGTTATTATTATTATTACTATTATTATATTAAACTATTATTATTATTATTATTATTACCATTATTACTATTATTACTGCTATTATTATTATTATTATATTTACTATTATTATTTTTATTATTATTATTTTTTACTATTATATCACTTTGTTTATTGTTACTATTTTCGATTATAATTACTGATTACAACTATATTACTATTAATATTATTAGTAGTTAGTATCATTATTATTATTACTATCGTTAACGGTGTTTTTACTATTATTTTTATCTTATTATTATTATTATTATTTATTATTATTATTATTATATTATTGTAATTATCATTATTATTATTATTATTATTATTATTATATTATTATTTTATTATTATTATTATATTCTTATTGACACTATTATTTTTATTATTAGTATATCTTTAAGTAATATCATCATTACTATTATTATTACCAGTATTATCATAGTAAACAATAAGTAACGTCATTGCTATCGTTACTTGCATGATCAAAAATTTTTTTTTGTTACTCTAGCAGTAAATATCTTAACCTGTATTAAATAAATAAAATTATGTTATTATTATATATTGATGTATTAAATATGGGGCTCAAAGAAACCACAGTTTTTCCCCTAGCCCCTTTTCAGAAAACTGGACAGCCACTTATTATTATTATTATTATAGTATTATTAAATTTTATTAAATGTACCAATTTCTGAATAAAATTAATGAATTATTATTATTATTATTATTATTATTATTATACTATTACTATTATTATTATTGTTTTATTATTATATTTATTATAAGTATTACAATTATTATTATCTTAAAAATATCTGGAGGGAAGAGGTTTTTAATTAAAATTTTAATTCTTCTTATTAGTAATAGTAATAGTGGTAGTAATACCTAGAATACAAAGTAAAAGTTGTATGAATAATTGTAGAAGAAGAAGCAATTATTATTATTATTATTTTATTATTTATTATTATTATTATTATTATTATTATTATTATTATTATTATTATTATTATATAAAAGTATCCTGTTCTAAAGATAAGATTTTTTCCTTCGTGACCTAACATTGACTTTGTTGATAAAGTCATTGCTAAAATTAAAGTCTGAAAAAATATTTTTTGCAAATAACCTTTTAACCCCTTTTGGCCCCCTCTTCAATCTCCCCCTCCCACCCTCCCCCTTCACCTCCACCTCCACCTCCCACGTACCCGGGATTATGTTCCTAATTTGTAATTATTTAATTGCAAGGTTAATGTGTTTAATGTGTTAATATTTTGTCTGTTTCGTGCATAATTTGAAATGTTTACATCCTTACATTAAAAATTTTACATTCAATTGTTTAAAAAAATACATAATTGAAGCATTTTAAGCATATTTTCATTTTTCATATATATATATATATATATATATATATATATATATATATATATATATATATATATATATATATATATATATATATATATATATATATATATATATATATATATATATATATTACTTCACGCCACCCCAGTTGCTTGCTCTGTATAGGGGTGTTGTTCGCCCCTGTATGGAGTATGCTTCGCACATCTGGGGTGGTTCCACACATACAGCTCTCCTAGAGAAGGTGGAGTCAAGGGCATTTCGTCTCATCAACTCTCCTGCTCTTACTAACTCTCTTCAATCTCTTTCTGCCCGTCGAATTGTTGCGTCACTCTCTCTTTACTATCGTTATTACAACGGACACTGCTCTTCTGAACTCTCTCGTCGCATACCTCCTTCCATTGAGAAGAGCTCGTGCGACACGCCTTTCTACACATTCTCATCCTTTCTCTGTCATACTCTCCGACCCCAGACTTAACCGCTATGCTCAGTCCTGCATATACTCTACTGGTAAAGTCTGGAACACACTCCCTTCATCTGTTTTCCCAACTTCCTTTGACTTGCATACTTTCAAACGCCGTGTATCTGGACACGTCGGCCATCATCTGACCATGAATAGTGTTTTTCCCAACTCCGGTGGAATTTGGTAGGCCTCCGGCCTTTGCCCACCGGAGGAAAATAATATATATATATATATATATAATATATATATATATATATATATATATATATATATATATATATATTATATATATATATATATATATATAATATATATAATATATATATATATATATATATATATATATATATATATATATATATATATATATATATATATATATATAATATATATATTATATATATATATATATATATATATATATATATATATATATATATATATTAATATATATATATATATATATATATATATATATATATATATAATATATATATATATATATATATATATATATATATATATATATATATATATATATATATATATATATATATATATATATATATATATATATATATATATATATTATAT
>SEYY01015953.1:185000-187500 GCA_009176605.1 Armadillidium nasatum | reverse complement strand
TAATAATTTTTTATGTAAATACACAGACACACGCACACGCACACACAAGCACACACACACACACACACACACACACACACACATATATATATATATATATATATATATATATATATATATTATATATATATATATATATATATATATATATATATATATATATATATATATATATATATATATATATATATATATATATATATATATATTATATATATATATATATATATATATATATATATATATATATATATATATATATATATATATATATATATATATATATTAGTTATTATTATTTATTATATTATTATTATTATTATTATTATTATTATTATTATTATTATTATATTTATTATTATTATTATTATTATTATTATTATTATTATTATTATTATTATTATTATTATTATTATTATTATTATTATTATTATTTATTATTATAATTATCATCAACTCCTTCAAGAGGGTTGTGACTTGTGATGCTCTATCAAAATGTGATTCAAAAGCGAATATCAACTATAATAGGATATATTTAAGAAAATGTTTATATATATATATATATATATATATAATATATATATATATATATATATATATATATATATATATATATATATATATAATATATATATATATATACTATTTATATATTAAAAGTAAAGGTAGTGTTATGAGAAAATTCTGAGCGATTTCGTTGAACGATTAAACGTGTTCTGTGGTACGAAGTATCATTCATGATACTTCGATGAGACATGCAAAGAAGTCCGACCCATTTATTACATAGGTTGTATCACCGAAAAGAACATAGAGCGCTGGGCATCGTTTTGTTAAGACCAAGTCGCGGGGAAATGCTGATGCTACCCTTAATTTTTTTTTTAACAAAAGTTTAAATGAGGAACAAAGCAACCTAAAAAAAAAAAGAAAAAAAAGAAAAACAAAAGGAAAAAACTTCTTTCTTACTAAATATACCTACAAAGTTTCTCACAATTGTGGGGTGGTGTCTACCTCAGGCTGCATCCATTCAAACACTCACCCCTTCACTCATCACTCTTTTTCATTCATTTCTATCATCCGTCAACCGCACACCTTCCTCACAATTCATCCCTCAGTCCTTTAACATCTCCTTGGCATTACTGAACCAACTTCCCCTCGGTCTCCCCCTATCTCTCACACCCTCCAATTCTTTCTCAAATACCTTTTTAGCCATTCACTCTTCATTCATCTTACAAACATGTCCATCCCATCTCAGCAAATCCTGTTCAGCTCTCTCAATCATACTCCTCCTCCATCAACACTTTTCCTTTATTCTAACATTCCTGACT
The DNA here is from genome assembly GCA_009176605.1 of Armadillidium nasatum. Taxonomy (NCBI): domain Eukaryota; kingdom Metazoa; phylum Arthropoda; class Malacostraca; order Isopoda; family Armadillidiidae; genus Armadillidium; species Armadillidium nasatum. The sequence goes on along the minus strand of SEYY01015953.1, from coordinate 186,175 downwards.
CTTTCCCTTCTACCTACACCACAAATCGCCCTTAGATCTTTCATTTCGAAAACTTCTATTATATAAAAAACTATAGATAAACTATAGATATCAAGTTCATCCCTTACGATATTAATCTTGAAGGCATGAGGAAAATTCGTTGCAATAAGAATAATAATAATGATAGTGATGGTGTTAGTCATGGTGCTGATAGTGATGATGATGGTGGTGGGGATGAGGTTGAGAGTGATAGCGATGTTAGTGGTATAGTGATAATAATTTTTATTGATGTATTTTCAAATCGATGTATATTTAAATTGATAAGCATTTATAAATATATGTGTATTGATGTAACACCCCCTCTTTGAATAGGGCTCTGCCCGTGAGCGGTGGTGATGTGTAAAAAAAAAATGCGTGTTCGTATGTGTGTGTGTGTGTGTGCGCGCGCGCGTTTTAAGTGTTCTTAAAAAAAAAAAAAACACTCAAGCTACAATAGAATTAATCATATAATTGTTTGAATTTACTTATGTTTATGTTATGCTATCAAAATTCTAAAAAAAAATTCATTATTTACTTTTAAGAAAGAAAATTAAATGTAATAAAATATTCTCGTCATTAAAATTTATTTTAAAAAAAAAAATATTGTGAAATTAAATAATGATTTTCTAAAATTTAAAATTATAAAAATTTTAAAAAAGCAATATTTTAAAATCACGATTTTTTTCAATTATGCCCCATTTAAAGATAATAATAATAATAATAATAATAATAATAATAATAATAATAATAATAATAATAATAATAATAATAATAATTATAAAAATAATAGTGATCATAATGATAATATAATCATAATCATAATATAATAATGATAATAATAATATTCAATTATTTATTATAATTATTATTATTATTATTATTATTATTATTATTATTATTATTATTATTATTATTATTATTATTATTATTATATTATTATTATTTTTATATATTATTTATTATTATTATATTATTATTATTATTATTATTATTATTATTATTATTATTATTATTTATCAACAGATTCCTTTCTTTTCTAAAGATTCAAATAATTTTTTCATTTGGTTTATTTTTTTTTTAACAAATTTATTTTATATTATATAATATATATATATATATATATATATATATATATATATATATATATATATATATAT
>SEYY01015953.1:167500-175000 GCA_009176605.1 Armadillidium nasatum | reverse complement strand
TGTCCTATAACCAACTTTTTTTCTTACTTTTCATTAAATTAATGACCTTCTCTTTGTCGCTTCATCACCTATCAACCCCTAGTCAATGATTCCAAACTTTTTAGTGCTCCTTTCATTTTGAAAGCAGCTCCATTAATCTCAAATAACTAAAAAAAATTAATAAAAACTGAGGAAAAATGACAGTTTTCAATGCCTGAACAAATCCGTTCTTTCATCTTTCTACACGACATAATCCCAACAAGATCATAACGTCTTCGAAAGCCCACAACTCAAGCTCTCATCTGCCGTTAATATCTTTGATTTTCATATTTCTTGTGATCTTTCTTAAAAGGATCACGTTATTTTTTAGAGTTGCGCTTTCTGAAAAGACTTCAAAATTTCTTCCCACTACGCAGCACTCACCTCATTGCTCTTTATACGGATTTCATTCACCTCTTTATGCAGTATGCCTCATTCATCAATTCCTCCACTCTATTTAACTCTCTTCAACCTCTCTCTACTCATCGAATTGTTCAACAACTTTCTCTATATTATTGACATTTCAACAAACATTTCTTAATTGAAATTTTGCGTACATCCAGTCTCATTACGATTTTGTAATAATAATAATAATAATAATAATAATAATAATAATAATAATAATAATAATAATAATAATAATAATAATAATAATAATAATAATAATAATAATAATAATAATAATAATAATAATAATAATAATAATAATAATAATAATAATAATAAATAATAATAATAATAATAATAAAATAATAATAATAATAATAATAATAATAATAATAATAATAATAATAATAATAATAATAATAATAATAATAATAATAATAATAATAATAATAATGATAATAATAATACTAATTCGAACTCTTTGGCAGGAACTATAACTATAAAGTAGTTAGCATCAACCACCATTTTTTTTTTTTATATTAAATTTAAAAACAAAATTTTCAAAATAAATTTAACGGAATATTTGGAAGCTCAAATTACTTTGCCGTTTACCGTGGCTCAAACGGTAAATTGATTGACTCACGTGCTTGAGGGCGCCGGTTCGATCCCACTTTGGGGATCCTAGGTATATACTACCTAGAAAAGTTCCTCTCCTCGAATAGGGCAATGCCCGTGAGATGTGAACTTTTAAAAAAAAAAAAAAAAAAAAAAAAAAAAAACTTAATTCAAAAAATTCTGACATAAAATTCTGTTGTTTCACCATGGGATTTAATTAACAATTTATTTTTATCCATTTCTTCCATTATTAATGTTTGCTAAAATTTTAATTTCATCGAAGTTTTAAATCTGGTAAATAACTTTCGTATAACATCAGCTGCTTCTATACTCCTAAAATCTGACTGAAATTTTTTAGAATCTTTCATTTTTCTTAGGCCAAAATCTTCTGAAATTTCATATTTAGATCTTGAAGCTTTACTCTTTTTCTCTATATATATATATATATATATATATATATATATATATATATATATATATATATATATATATATATATATATATATATATATATATATATATATATATATATATATATATATATATATATATATATATATATATATATATATATATATATATATATATTGCCCTGATATCCATGTCATGTCCTACATAGCTTAGGGGTGGTGGGAATTACACATTACACATTACTCTTCTACTAGTCTTTCTATCTATCTATGTGTCTATTTATCTATCTATCTATATATCTATCTGTTTATCTATTTATCTATCCATCTATCTATCTATCTATCTATCTATCTATCTATCTATCTATCTATCTATCTATCTATCTATCTATCTATCTATCTATCTATCTATCTATCTATCTATCTATCTATCTATCTATCTATCTATCTATATCATATATATATATATATATATATATATATATATATATATATATATATATATATATATATATATATATATATATATATATATATATATATATATATATATATATAAATGTCAACAACCTGAATAAAAAAAATACAAGTTTACAAAGAGTGAAAGGCGACTATGATACTAAACCTACACACAATACAAGCAACAAAATACATTATCTAATTAATATATGTATTTACTTATATGTGCTCGAATGTGAGCGATAATGTTCATTTTACTTTTCATTTATATATTTAAAAAAAAAATAATAATAAATAAAGAAATAAATAAAATAGAAAAAAAAATAATTTTTTTTTTGTAATTTTTTTTTATTTATTTTTTTTTTTTCATTTTCTTCTTCAAAAACTTTTTCTTTTTATTAATGCTTCAAAAATTTGGAATGTTTGCTTATGTGAAAATATCTCCTTCGCTGTCTATAATTTATGGCTATTTACACACAAATACACACACACACACACACACACACACACACACACACCTATATGCAAACGTTTAGAAGAAGAAAACAACCTATTAACGCTCCCATTTATGCTTATGCTATGCTTATGCCTATATATATATATATATATATATATATATATATATATATATATATATATATATATATATATATATATATATATATATATATATATATATATATATATATATATATATATATATATATATATATATATATATATATATATATATATATATATATATATATATATATATATATATATATATATATATATATATATATATATATATATATATATATATATATATATATATATATATATATATATATATATATATATATATATATATATATATATATATATATATATATACTCCTTGGAAGGGTTTTCACCTTGTCAGTGGGAACAAGCATATTTCGCAATCTGCTCTTAAAAATCCCTTTCCTAGAGTGCTCTAAAAGATCATGTTTTTCGCATCGTTGGATTCATTGCCAGTCCTTTACTTTTATTTAAACTCCCAAGTAGGGTTTTCAACCTTTCAGTGGGACTAGTATCTTCTCCATTTAACCTTTAAGCACTTTCTCAAAGAGCTTTCCAGAAGATCATGCTTCTCGAAGATGTGGTTTCCCATGCTGATTCTGGAGTTATTACAAGCAGTAAGCAATAATTATAGGGTCTGGTTGCTAATTCTGTCGTCCTTTCTTTTGACTCTCCTCGTATGATCAAACACTGTCGCTTAATCCAAATTCTTCTCTTCTCTTCTCAATGTTCCATCTGATGCTTCTCTCTTTTGTTTTCCCCATCTGTTTTTAAGCATGACCACTTCGGACGACAGTATATATATATATATATATATATATATATATATATATATATATATATATATATATATATATATATATATATATATATATATATATATATATATATATATATATATATATATATATATATATATATATATATATATATATATATATATATATATATATATATATATATATATATATATATATATATATATATATATATATTATGAGCAGCTCATTTGATGCTTCTAATTCCAAAACTTTTTCAGTTCTGAATAGACTTGTTGCCAAACTTATCGATTCCAACCTTTTTTTCAATTACTTTTTGCAAAATTTCACGAAAATCTTTTCCTTTAAAACAAGAACCTTTACTAAATAAATCAAAACTTGCAAACTCGATACATTTAAGCCTTTGTTCCGCTCTTTGAGCATCGGAATTCCCTACTATCTCTGCTTCAGGCTAACAAGCATTCTGAGATCTTTTGAAACAGCTCCTAGAAATTCGGAGCTGTAAAATACATCAATAACTCCATTTCAGTTCAGATTTCGAAACCGGAGCAGCTTTACTCACACAGATGCACACACACACACACACACACACACACACATACACACACACATATATATATATATATATATATATATATATATATATATATATATATATATATATATATATATATATATATATATATATATATATATATATATATATATATATATATATATATATATATATATATATATATATATATATATATATATATATATATATATATATATATATATATATATATATATATATATATATATATATATATATATATATATATATAATCTTCAGTACTGTTAGTCTTACCGACCTTGCTCCACTTCTTTGAGAAAGTTTGCCTCGAGTCTTTTTCCACTTTGTATCGTTCAGTTTTCTTATTTTCTTTTTTTTTTTTTTTTTTTTTTTTTTTTTCCTTTATGAATTTATGATAGGAATGGAAAACTCTACTTACACATTATCAATTTCTCTCTGTATAAACAATTTCATATATGTATATATATATATATATATATATATATATATATATATATATATATATATATATATATATATATATATATATATATATATATATATATATATATATATATATATATATATATATATATATATATATATATATATATATATATATATATATATATATATATATATATATATATATATATATATATATATGTATATATATATATATAGAAATATATATATATATATATATATAGAAATATATATATATATTTTATATCTCCTCCGGTGGGCGAAGGCCAGAAGCCTAGCAAATTCCACCGTAGTTGGGAAAAGTCTATCATGGTCGATGGTGGCCGACGTGTCCAGATACACGGCGTTTGAAAGTATGCAAGTCAAAGGAAGTTGGGAAAACAGATGAAGGGAGTGTGTTCCAGACTTTACCAGTAGAGTATATGTAAGATTGAGCGATTATATATATATATATATATATATATTATATATATATATATATATATATATATATATATATATATATATATATATATATATATATATATATATATATATATTTATTTATTTATTTATTAATTAATTAATTTATTTATTTATGAATTTATAGTGGATACTTGTGCAAACATTAACACCTTCGTGTCATATATCTGGGATCTCGAATTTCGTAACTTCGAAAATCTTTGACTTACATCTGTCTACATACTTTGCTAATAATCATGTTTATTTGTTACAATTCTTCTTGAAATTGATTTCCAAGTTCCGTTTAAATCTCTGCCTTTGTCTCGCGAAATTCCAACATTACATTCAAATTCTGAAGCCTTACAAAAGAGGATTACATTGTACACAGTATTGAGAGTATTTAGATTTCTTTTATACTAACTGATATGGAGAGAAACAGGAATTATTCTGAACCCTGGACCTGTTAATTAGGAAATTCACACTTTTTTTGACAGTCTCAGTCATTAATTTTTAAATGCATTTTGATCTGTTTCACAACTAGTCCCTCCCTCTACATTGAGGTATGTAGGTCAGCAAATCTGGAATAAATGACACAAATGTTAAAATTACTTTCAACATAAAAAGAATTTAATACCAAAAGCAGTTGCTTATTTTCTAATTAGAAAAAATTTGATTTTTTTTTTTTTTATCATTTATATTTTTCTCTATTATTCGTTAGAACCTTTTTAGCAGTGTACAAATATTTCATTTTCACTTATATTTGGAATTCTGACTACAGATTTGTAGCTCTTAATTTTAATTTCAATTCCATCATTGAAATTTTTGGCATTTCACTGGGGATAATTTTAGTCATTACCTTAACCTCTATGATAAATATCCTTGGGACTATTCCTGTTTTGGCACTGAAGTTACGTCTGTGTTTGCAGAAATGTTGGAGGTCATAATCGTTGATGAGATGATTATGTTTATTCCTTCCTCGTCTAAATCTTTAACAGCCAGATATCATTCAGTGAAACAGAAAAGTCTCCTTCTTCTATCTCTCTTCCTATAACTTCAATTCACCTCGGAATCATTACAGGGATGTTCTTCGACCGACTAAGCGAATGGTCCTAAACGAAAGTTCGCTGAACTCATGCCAACCAGAAATATCTCACGTCTTGTTGAAAACATTGACAACAATTTCTCTGAATCAGGCTTTCCTTCTCTAATTCCCTCTGATGGATCTGTAGCATAGGATTAGCCAAACTGTGTCATTTGTATATAGATAACTCTCCCTCGTTTTTGTGATTTTCTTCCTGTATTTTTTTTACAATATGGATAAAATGTCAAAAACACGAACGTGCACTAATATATTACATTCTTAAAAGGGATACCATTTATTAAGGATTCAGTATATAGCTTATTGAAGATCAAGGGCAATATATCTAACCACTTAATCTTTATATTAAAAAAACTGGAAATTAAACTGAATCATGAAGAATATTTACAACAACATAGAGCTTGACAGTTGATTTGGAAGATAAAATGGTTTCCTGCTCTGTACACTCTTTACTGCCACGTTGAACCTCATGATCTTTTTAATTGGAATTAGGTTTTAAGATACGTTTCAAGGTAGTAGTCGAAAATGATGAAATAGGAAAACAAGTCTAGCCTTAAATATAAAGCCACCATGATGATCAGGTTTTGAGAGTTATATTTTATTGTCTAGTTCAGAGGAATCTTACTATTTTCATTAAGTCTAGTAAAAAAATATTTGAATTAGTTTTTTTTTTTTATATATTACTATTAGGCTTGACATGTATGCAGACTGAGTTGCTCAGCAACAAAAAAAATTATTTGTTTATTAAAGAAATGCAGATTTCAACCAATTTAGCTTTGAGTTTTAAACTCATAAAATATCAATCTAAATTATATACGACTGAAGAAAGAAAATAGAGATTATAAGGAATATTATATCCATATGACCACACGTAACTAGAAAAGAAAATTAAGAAAAATCTTGAGAATACACAAGTGTCTTATCTTTCAGTTTTGAATGAAACTTGTTTTGAGCATTCCCAAGTAATACGCAATTAGTAGGTCTACTTTTTAATAAGAAGGTTAGCTGCTTATAATTTAACAATTTACAATTTAGGCATTCAGGAAGCTATCTGCAAATTTTGGACGAAATTAAATTGCCTCCGAGAAGTGAAGGAAATTTGCATATATCTATATATATATATATATATATATATATATATATATATATATATATATATATATATATATATATATATATATATATATATATATATATATATATATATATATATATATATATATATATATATATATATATATATATATATATATATATATGGCTATTTATATTTATTGTATTATTGAAGCCATTAGTCAGATTGGTAATAATTCACAATCTATTTTTAGAATAAGGGCACACAGAATGTAGCGCGATTTCATTATTTCCACCCGAGTTAAAGGTCAAAGATATTCCAATTCATTTGAATTGCTTAAAGCATCCTGGCTTTCTTTTCTGTGAGAAGTGTTATGTGATGATATTTATGAGTTTCAAGTGCTGTTCAGAAAGCGTTATAAATTTCCTTTTCGAAATTTATTGAATAAAGTAATAAATAATAGTAATAATAAAATAAAATAGAGTAATTGACTCTCGTGCATGGAGAGGATTGGTTCGGTCTCCTGCTGGATCCAGGCAAAAGTTTCTCATTTCGGACATTTTTTTGGATATTTTTTCTTTTTGGAATCAAATTTGTGGCACCTTTATAACTGGGCGAGATACGCATTTTGA
>SEYY01015953.1:142500-147500 GCA_009176605.1 Armadillidium nasatum | reverse complement strand
AGAAAGTAAGTCTCCTACCAATGATAATCATAATGACATAGTAATAATAATAATAATAATAATAATAATAATAATAATAATAATAATAATAATAATAATAATAATAATAATAATAATAATAATAATAATAATAATAATAATAATAATAATAATAATAATAATATAATAATAATAATAATAATAATAATAATAATATAATAATAATAATAATTATAATAATAATAATAATAATAATAATAATAATAATAATAATAATAATAATAATAATAATAATAATAATAATAATAATAATAATAATAATAATAATAATAATAATAATAATAAATAATAAAATAATAATAATAATAATAATAATAATAATAATAATAATAATAATAATAATAATAATAATAATATAATAATATAAATAATTTATTATAATTAAAAAATAAAAAAAAAAAAAAAAAAATTATTATTATTATTATTATTATTATTATTATTATTATTATTATTATTATTATTATTATTATTATTATTATTTCTCCAAAACTGTAAATTTTACTTTCATCAAAGCAAATAGATTTGTGTAATTAAAAAACAAACTCTTTGGATGTTTTTTCTTTAGGAAGCAAATAGTGATTTATTATTATTTTATTATTATTATTATTATTATTATTATTATTATTATTATTATTATTATTATTATTATTATTATTATTATTATTATTATTATTATTATTATTATATTATTATTATTATTATTATTATTATTATTATTATTATTATTATTATTATTATTATTATTATTTTTTTTTTAAAAAAAAAAAAAAAAAAAAAAAAATAATAATAAATAATAATAATAATAATAATAATGATAATAATAATAATAATAATAATAATAATAATAATAATAATAATAATAATAATAATAATAATAACTGTATTTTGACACTGTAGAGAAGTAGTATCTGGAAGTATCTTATCTATCTAAGATTCTTTGAAAAATCTTTCATTCTCTGAAATATTTCTTTTAAATGAAGAATTCCCTTCCTCCAAATCTCTTCGGCTTATCTTAATAGATAGAAATCACATTTAATGATAACAAAGAAAACTCACTGAATTTAGTCGAAACGTTTACCTCAAATCGTTAATCAGAAATATCTCTTTACCCAAATTAGGTATATGGGTATACATATATTCATATTTATGTACTTTTATACAGAAATATAGGAATACAAATGTATATTAGACTACAGGTAAGGCTAATTGATACTAGAATGCTTGAAAAGTTATTCAGTGGAATATTTGTTTATATATTGTATATATATATATATATATATATATATATATATATAATATATATATATATATATATATATATATATATATATATATATATATATATATATATATAATATATATATATATATATATATATATAAATTAAAAAGAGTTCAACAAAGATTACTTTTTCCAGTTAAGGTTGTACAGTATAATTATGAACTCATCCAACTGTTATGCATACTTTAGCACCAACACAATTAAAAACAAACCTAAAATTTACATTATTGAAATATTGAAGTTGACTAATCTCTTTCCTTTGACTACTTGCCCTTCTACGCTTTTTCGGTTAATTTTAAAGTGTGTTCTTATATGTGTCATTGATTAATCAAAATCTCAGTTTAACATAATTTTGATTAATTCACCCTCAGTAAATTCGGTTAGTTATGTTATTAGCTGATTAAATTTTACATTTAAATTCTTGTTTTCCTATATGTGTTTAACAGCAATTCTGTGAAACTTGAAAAAATTCTCAGTGTAAGGCAATGAAACTATTGCCTTCATAACTCGAGTTTTAAAAAGTTAAACATCTAATAGTCTAATAAGGTTTCATAATTACAACCATCAGTTAATATAAAAAAAGAATTATTATTATTATTATCATTTATATAATTCCTATTATTATTATTGTTATTACTATAATTGTTATTATTATTATAGTTATTATTATCACCATTATTATTATTATTATTATTATTATTATTATTATTATTATTATTATTATTATTATTATTATTATTATTATTATTATTATTATTATTATTATTATTATTATTATTATAATTTTTATTATTATCGTAAATCAGATGACATGGCTAAAGGAAACTGGTCTTGGTGGTGTAATGATCTGGAGTGTTGATATGGACGACTTCAGAGGCAATTGCGGATCAGGAAAATTCCCTTTGTTGAACACACTTGTTGATCATCTTGGAAATTACACTGTGGCTCTTACTTACGAAGGACCTTATGAGAACACAGGAACGCTTGATGGAAAATTCACCAAGAAAGACCGTGAGTTTATGTATTTATGTACATGCATTTATGAATATATATATATATATATACTATATATGATATATATATATATATATATATATATATATATATATATATATATATATATATATATATATATATATATATATATATATATATATATATATATATATATATATATATATATATATATATATATATATATATATATATATATATATATATATATATATATATATATATATATATATATATATATATATATATATATATATATATATATATATATATATATATATATATATATAATATATATATATATATATATATATATATATATATATATATATATATATATATAAATGGTGTATCAAAGCTAAACTGGATCAAGTACAATTTGCATTCGTTTAGGGTGAATTGAGTTAAAGTTAACTGGCTCTGGTTGATTCTGAATTTCAGTGAATAACCTTCTAAAAAACAAAACAAATAAAAATAAATAAATAAATAAATAAATAATAATAAATAATAATAATAATAATAATAATAATAATAATAATAATAATAATAATAATAATAATAATAAACAACGAACCTCTGGGATAAATGAAACTATTAACAAATTTTCTCTTTCGAAAGATAAACTGTAGAAGCTTAAAATAAAAATAATTATTATAATAATTATAATAGCTTTATATTATCGATTTTTTTGACATTTTCCTCATTTATCTAATGATTGGTTGGTACATTTATTACAGTGATAGATAATGCTTCTAAGAACACCCGAAATTAACTGAATTATACGGTGTAACCATTTAATATCAGAAAGGTTATTGGAATTCAATGTAAATTTTTTTTTCCAATTATATTTATTATTAGGAATTTATCCGTTGTTAAAAAAAAAAAATTAACTAAGAGGATCTTGTATTCAGTCACTACTTACAGATAATATCCTATTCTATGAGAGATCTTAAAAAAAGTAAGAAACCTCATACGTTCTCAAAGCTAATGCATATTAATTTTTTAAGAGCAATGACGCCAACTTTAATCAAAGAAGACTGAATTTAGTAAATAAAACATTCGATGACAGAGAATTTCATAGGTTATCACTAGATAACCACGAATACCACAGATAAAAGAATTCTTAAGAAGTGGTACCAGGTTTAGTCAGGAAGTCTTCTCATAAAACTCGTGTGAAGTCTCGGTGAAACTTTTTTATGCGAGGGTACTGAAATGGTGGTAGAATGAGAAGAGTTGTTCTCTCGAGAAAATACCGTTGTTGTAGAATAGAAGTAGAGATAAAAACGAGAAAGTTGTAAAGAAAAGTGTAGGTAAGAAAAGTTTTACTTTTGGACTCAACACAATCCAAATAATGGGTGTGGCTAAAGCCTAACAAATCTCACTTTTGTGAAAAATATTATTTCGTACAAAGGCAAATAAAGTATATATTTAGTTTGAGTTGCTCCGTTGAAGAAAAAATTCTCGCAACTAGAGTAGAACTCTCACCTCTGAATCCTAACAAGGAAGCATTGTAAAATGAGATTTCTAGGGATTTTTTTTTAGTATTTGTTACCAAAAATATTTATTTTTTTCATTTATAGAATCACCGAAATGGAGAAACAAGTTGGGAAGTATTTTTTTGGTGGAAATTGTAAGAATTTAGCTTTTAAAAGAGTTAAATTTTACAACATTCAATATACTCCATATGAAAATCAAATACATAAGAAACTGAAGTAGAGAGGTAGCTTGTATGAAAAAGTATCAGAAGTTTAAATAAGTGAAGGATAGGTAGTTAAATAATCGTCTTAATAATGGATGTAGTTAAGAAAGCAACCTGAGTATTTCGTTATTAAAACATAAAATTGGTGTAGGAGATAGAAATAGGAGTGTAGGAATACCAATATTAGTATGCAATGAAGAACAGTTCCCAAATCAACTATTGACTATTTGAAATGATTAGAGAAAAAGCTAAACACGGATGAAGAAATTAAAAAGGAAAGCTGAAGAAAGTAGATTATGAATAAGTGACACATGTCATACGCAGTCAAAATTCTTGGATATGTCAAAATTCTCGTGATTGATAATGGCAAAAAAAACAAAAAAAACAAAAAAACATACATATCGTTTAGATAGGAAAGTTATTATATACATTGGATATTTCAAGATTAGAAAATTTCGTTACTTTGAGTAGTAACATGTCCCCCGATGCTTTACTTGAAATAATAAATAATTTCGCCCAACTATCAATTTTACTGTTGAAAAACCGCAAAATAATAAATTGTCATTTTTAGATGTTACGTTAAATGTTTCAAACACAGGTTTCGTAGAATTTAATGTATATAGAAAGGCAACTCATATCAATTCATATGTCCATTGGTTCTCGTCTCATTCAACATATGTCAAAAAGGATAGTTTTTGCACGCTTTGCGAATATATAGCCAATTGAACTTTATTAAGAAAACTTTTCTAATCTTGAAATATCCAATGTATATAATTAGAAGGGCATTAAAGAAGGTGAAGAGAAAGTTTTATGCTCCAAGGAAGAAAGAATCTTTAAATATGAAGAATATTTTAGTTTATCCTGGTGATATGAACGATATTAAAGAGTTTAAAAGATATGTTACTAAGAGCGTAAATTTAGTTCAATCTGTACCTTGTACATTAAAAAAAGATTCTGAAACCTATAT
>SEYY01015953.1:127500-132500 GCA_009176605.1 Armadillidium nasatum | reverse complement strand
TCGGTGAATCTTTTGCTGTCGCGCTGCACATACCAAAACAAAATCTTTCGATAGAGTCTGGCACAAAACTTTGATTTCCAGACTTCCCTCGTTCGGAATCTATCCTTCTTTCTGTGACCTTCTCTCCGATTTCCTTTCCTGTAGTTCTGTAGCAGCTGTTGTAGACGGTTACCGTTCATCCTTTAAATCTATTAATAGTGGTATTCTTCAAGGATCTGTCCTATCCCCAACCTTTTTCCTGCTTTTAATTAATGATCTTCTCTTAGTTACTTCATTTTCTATCTACTCCTATGCTGATGACACCACCCTTCATTACTCTTTTCAATTTGAAAGGCGTCCTTCCCAGCAGCAGTTAATTGACTCAAGGAAGGTAGCCTTGAATAAACTAACTTCTGCTGTATCTCGCATTTCAAATTCGAGCAGAGAAAATTGATCGTTTTCAATGCCACCAAAACTCAATTCATCCATCTCTCCACTCGACACAATCTTCCACACAACTATGATATCATCTTCGAAAACACACAACTCAAACCTTCATCTCTCCTTAATATTCTTGGTATTTTTTTTCCGTGATCTTTCTTGGAAAGATCAAATTAATTCTCTTTCTAAACAAACTTCTAAGAGGTTGGGAGTTCTGAGGCGCTTTCCTAATTTTTTCACTTCATCCCAGTTGCTCTTTATAGAGGTGTCGTTTGCCTTTTGTATTGAGCACGCCTCACACATCTGGGGTGGTTCCACTCATACAGCTCTCCTTGAAAAGGTGAAGTCTTGGGAATTTCGTCTAATCAACTCTCCTACTCTCACTAATTCTCTCCAATCTCTTTCTGTCTGTCGAATTGTTGCGTCACACTCTCTATATTATCGCTTTTGCAATGGAGGCTGCTCTTTAGAACTCTCTCGTCGCATACATCCTCCATTGAGAAGGGCTCGTGTGACACGTCTTTCTACACAATCTAATCCTTTCTCTGTCTAACTCTCAGGTCCTAGATTTAACCGCTATGCTCACTCTTAAATGTATTCTACTGGTAAAGTCTGGAACACACTTCCTTTATCTATTTTCCCAACTTTTTATGACTTACATACCTTCAAATGCTGTGTAGCGGGACTTATCGGCCTTTAATTTGACCAGGTTTCCGATTTCTCCCTAACATGGTGGAAATATTAGTAGGTTTCTGACCTTTGCCCACCAGAGGTAAAATAAAAAAAAGAGTACTTCGAAGCATAAAAATTAAGTTTTGGGTCAGAGAGTTGGACAGAGAATGGATGAGACTGTGTAGAAAGCTATGTCGCAGGAGTTATGCGAGCGAGAGAATTAAGAAAAGTAGTATCCGTTATAGTAGCCACAGTATAGAGAAGGAAACGCAACAATTTACCCTGCAGAAAAAGACTGCAGAGAATCAGTACAAGACAAAGAGTTGATAAAACGAAAAGCTCGACTCTACGTTATCCAGGAGAACTGAATGACTGGGACTACCCCAGATCTATGAGGCGTACTCGAAACAGGTGTGAGCAACATTTATTTGAAGAGCAAGCATCTGAGTTGGCGTGAAGAAACTTTGAAAGTCCCTGAGAACACCCAACCTCTTTAAAGCTCGTCTAGAAAGAGAAGTAATGCGATCATTCGAAGAAAGATGACAAGAAAAAGAAACACCGAGGATATTTAGGATATTCTATGGTTTGCGTCTTGTGCTTCCAAAAATTTCATAGTTGTGCAGAAGGTTGTGTAAAAAAATTGAGAAATTGCACCAATTAACTGCTGTTTGAAAGGAGTAATGAAGGGTGGAGTCATCGGCATAAGAGTGGAGAGGCAACGAAGTGAGAGAGAGTTCAATACTGGAAAGTAGAAAAACGAGTTGGGGATACATATTCAAGAGGAACATCACTATTAATAGATTTACAGGAAGAACAATAGCCTTATATAACAGCAGCTATAGTACGACTAGAAGAGAAATCCAAAAGAAAGTCACTGAAAGGATAAATTAAGAAAGAGAGAATTTTAAAAATCAAAACTTTGAGCCAGACTCTATTGAAGGCTTTCAATATGTCTAGCGCTACAGCGAAGGATTCACTTATATGTCGAAGGGTGGAGGACTAACAGTTAGAGAGAAGGGAAAGAAAATAACCTTTAGAGCCGTCTTTACGAAACTCATATTGGCAATCAGTAATAAGATTAAAAGAATTGAGATGCTTTTAAAGCTTCCCTGATATATATATATATATATATATATATATATATATATATATATATATATATATATATATATATATATATATATATATATATATATATATATATATATATATATATATATATATATATATATATATATATATATATATATATATATATATATATATATATATATATATATATATATATATATATATATATATATATATATATATATATATATATATATATATATATATATATATATATATATATATATATATATATATATATATATATATATATATATATATATATATATATATATATATATATATATATATATATATATATATATATATATATATATATATATATATATATATATATATATATATATATATATATATATATATATATATATACACTGTAGATTTATTGATACGATAAAAATCAAAAAAGCCTTTTTTAAAAATTCTTTTGCTGAAAAAAGGTTTACCTGAAAATTTTCAAAAATGTTAATAATTAGATCAATTTAGGGACATTTCTTATAATTTCAATGAAATATATTTAAATAAATTTTCAATTCTCACTCATAATTTTCAAATTTCAATTCCTCAGAATAGTTAAACGACTCAGAAAATGCGATACCATTATGTCATTCACATTACATTAAGGATTCAAAATAATATAAGCACGCTAATGCACGCCTCATATTTTAGCTTTCACACTCATTTTAATTTCAAAGTAATATGTTTTTTTAAAATAATGTTAAATTTTGAAAGGCTTATAGCTTTAAAAAGAAAAGAGATAGAGCAAAATGGGGAATATGTAACATTTTGATCTTTCTAAGATCTTTATTTTTGCAATTAATTTGGTGAAAATCTGATGAATATTAAGAAAGTTAGACTCAAATTTCAAAAGTAACTGTCTAGTATTCAACTATTGCCCACTGCTACTCTATCTATCTTTCTATCTATCTATCTATCTATCTCTCTATCTCTCTCTCTCTCTCTCTCTCTCTCTCTATATATATATATATATATATATATATATATATATATATATATATATATATATATATATATATATATATATATATATATATATATATATATATATATATATATATATATATATATATATATGCGAGCGTGTGTGTAATACACATATAAATATTATGTATGCATCTAAATGAGTACTGACACCACCTCTCCAGTTATATTTTTTGAAATAAAGAAAAAAAACATAATACCCTAAAATATTATGAGTTAATAAAAAACTAAATAACAGTGGATAAATCTAACAAAACTTTAAAAATATAAATAAATATATTAATAAAAAAAAAATCTACGGAGTTTCTCGTCCAACTCTGGAAGAAAATGCTCAGGTAAAGGGTTAATTAAGGTCTGAAAATTGGTCATGAAATAAAAAAAAAAGAGAAAACCAATTTTTGAAAACTTATTGACCAATCATAAGGGTGCAACTACTGTAAATAGGAACCTCCGTCGGATATGGATTTCACTGTGTGACGATTTTGTTTTAATATTCTTGCTGTAAACGATGATTAACTCCAAAGTGCTTACGATATTCCTTGAAGGTCTAAAAATAGGTCATGAAATATGGAAAAAAGAGAGGATCAATTCTTGAAATCCCTTTGACTATACATAACATTGAAACTGTTGTAAATAGGAACCTTCGTTGGAAAGATCTTTGATCAAGTGATCAATTTGTTCTATTTTTCTTTTTCTTTTTCTAATCGATGGTTATCTTTAGAAATAGTACGTTTTTCCTGGAAAAATGAGTTAAAAGAAATAAACATGTTCATTAAAAATTAAAATTCCATCATTGAAATTTTCATGTCAAAACTTCTACTCTTAAGTTAATTTATGCAAGTGTCTTTTATAACTACTATGTGAAATATTAAAATATGTTCAATCTGGTTTAATAAAAAAGCGTAGACTCCCGTAGGTGCAAAGTAAAGTGTTTAAAGAAATGAACATATTTATACTATTATATTAGTCTTTTATAGTTCTATACAGAGGTGATTTAATAAAAATTCCGAGAAATTCTCCTATTTGATCGAAAATTTGTCCTTAAAATTAAAAAAGTAATGTCCAATTTGGTAAGTCATTGTTACAACTGATTTTGCAATTGTAATAAATAGGTAACTACTTGGTTTGGAGATCTGTTCTTTTCACCATTAGATTGGTCTTTTATAGTTCTATAGATGTTGTTTAAAGAAAATTCCGAGAAATTTCTCTTTAGGTTCGAAAATTTGTCCTTAAATTAAAAAAATGTATTGTCTAATTTAACAAAAAAAAAAAATTTTTTTTAAATATTGTCCACTATTTTAAAAAATTTCAAATGTTCAAAATTTAATTACACAAAATATTTGAACGACCCAAAAGAAATGCAAAACTATCACCTCATTCACATTACCATAACAATTCCAAATTGTATAATCACACTACTGCACGCATCATATTTTAGCTTTCACACTCATTTTAATTTCAAAAGTAATGTACTTCAATTTCAAATTTCAAATTTTCACTCACTTATAATTTTCAAAGTTCAATTAATCAAAATATTTAAACGACTTAGATAATATGATACAGCATCTCATAAACATTACCACGAGGATTCCTAAATATATAAGCACACTAATGCACGCCTCATATTTTAGCTTTCACTCTCATTTTAAGAAATAGGATATTTTGAGATGAAAAAGAATTATGTAGATATTATCAGGTTGATTAACCAAGATGAGACATTCCAAAGATTTTTAAGATTTGAGAAAAAAATAAAATAAATTTCCACAAATAAGAAA
>SEYY01015953.1:112500-120000 GCA_009176605.1 Armadillidium nasatum | reverse complement strand
TCTCTCTCTCTCTCTCTCTCTCTCTCTCTCTCTCTCTCTCTCTCTCTCTCTCTCTCTCTCTCTCTCTCTATCTCTCTCTCTCTCTCTCTCTTCACTTTTAACCTGCAATTTTATACACACGTAGACACATACTCCTCTTTTCTTTTAGTAGTAAAGTATTGCAAATAAACACGCTGTCTCGGAGATGTAGAATGGCCGGTATGAAAAGAATCCCTCTACCTCCCTTCCCAATCTACGCTTGGGAGAGGGTGGCCTCTCATGATCAGGCTAGTGCCTTAAATACTTTGCTTTATTACACAGTTATCTTTTTTACCAATTTACCCAATACTCATGGTTCCAATCAAATTTTCACTCAGCTGAACATCATCATCATCATCATCTCTCCTTCACTAGATCTCTTTTCTTGTTCTTAACCGAATCAGGCTTGTGGGAATCCGATAACAAGCACTACTCTGTTCCCTCTTATACTCAATTTTCATCCAAGCTCTCTTGATACGTATATGATAACAATGACGATGACTGTTCTACCTTCTGACTTACGCTCTCTTACCAATCTACGAAAAAAATCATCTGTTCAGTTCATTAATTTCTTAATTCAACTAACTTTGCATGTCCTAAATTTTCGACCATTTGAATTGTATAATTAAGCCATTTCGCTAATTTTCCTTCTTTTTCTGAATTTGAAATTTTAGATGATTTCACTGTTCATCATCTTTAGTGTCTTTACCCTCTCAAGAAACAAATGATGATCTCGCTTATTAATTCATGCGTCGGTAAACTGTTTTGTCATTGCCATTAAACTTCCAATTTCCTATCTTGCTTAATTCTAAAAGTATGCAGTATATAAAACTTTTGCCAATAAGCTGGGACCTCACTCAACTTTAACAATTGCACTATTGTTCTAACTAATTTTATTCCAGGACGCTCGTATGGCTTCCGCAAGAAATGCTTCGCTGGTGATCATAATTTCCACCTCTCTGACATTTCACCCTCTACTCTTCGAAATTAAGGTGAAATTTTTTTTTTTTCAATCCTAGACAAATCGAAAGCTTCTAATATTCTGATAAAGTCTGTCACAAAATATTTATCTAAATTTTCCTCTTTCGATATTTATTCTTTTCTCTATACCTTCTCTCAAATTTCGTTTTAGGTAATTCTATTAAAGTTGTTGTAGGCTTTAGATCTATTAATAGTGGTAATCCTCTGAGTAAAGTTTTATCCCCAATATCTTTTTTTAAGTTTTCATTGACGAACTTCTTTCTGTCACATCTTGGCATATCCATTTTAAATTTCAGTCTCTCCATCCTTCATTTGGAAGGTTCTCCTCAAAGCAACAAAGAACTGATGCAAGAAAGATGAACTTATAACAAATGAACTCTAATCTTTCTCGTATTTCTAATTTATATTTATATTTTTCAATGGTTCAATAGCTTCATTTATTTATCTACCTACTCGATATATCTTCCTTATAACTGTAAATTTTTGAAAAATTCAAAACCATTCGTTTTTTATTTTTTGGCGTTTCCTTTTCTTGTGATCTTTCTTAGAAAAATCTAATTGCCTATCCCATAAACAATCTTCCAAGACGTTTGATGTCTAAAAAAAATTTTCAAACCATCTTAGTTGCTGATTATAAATAAGGACGTCGTTCGTCCTTGTATGGGTATTTGTGTCATATTTTGTGATGGTCATACTAACATAAGTCTTCTGAAAAGTAGTTTTTGCTTATCAATTCTCCCTCTCAAAGACTCTCTCCAATCTCTTTTTAATCCTCGAATTGTTGCGTCACTAGCTTTCACTATTGTTATTATGGTAAACATAGTTTTTTGAACTCTCTAATCACATACTTCTGTTTGAGTAGAATTATTGAGAAGCGTCTTTCGGAGCAGTTTTACCTTTCTCTGTCCATCTCTTTTGACACAAGGCTTAAACCGCATGCTCACCTATAACATTCATATTAAAATAATTTTGAAACAAACTTAGTGGGAAAATTTTTTAACACACTTCCACCTACACAGAGAATCAAAATTTCTTCTAATTAAAAAATTTCAGCAGTGAGAGTCACTTTTCAGACGAACATTTTGTTCCAAATTTTCATCAATAGACAAAATTTTCTATTTTAAATTTTTATATATTTTTAAAAACTTTAAAATAATTGATGATTTTATTTTCAAATTCGAATTCGTTTGGTTCTTCGCAAACGAGAATAGTTTTTTTTCAGTTCCTTGAACTGAAAAAAACTATTATAAAAATTATTTCAAAATTTGAAGTAGAAAATTTCGTCCATTGAAGGAAACTTGGAAGAAAATGCTCGTGACAAAAGTGACTCTCACTGCTGAAATTTCTTCAAATTGCACGAAATTTTGATTCTCTGAGTAATTTTACCAATTCTTTTTACTTCTGCACTTTCAAGAATCTTGTTTAAGGTCAAGTCGGCCTTTAACCTGAATACGAAATCAATATTCACCAATGTGCTGTATCGCATGTAGGGTTTAGTCTTTCCTCACCAGTATATATATATATATATATATATATATATATTATATATATATATATATATATATATATATATATATATATATATATATATATATATATATATATATATATATATATATATATATATATATATATATATATATATATATATATATATATATATATATATAACAAAGAAAGATTGGGAAGGGAGTGAGCAATGAGGAAAACATTCCTCTATAATTTTTTTTGAAATTTCCTTAATTTTACTTTTCAAATTAACATAAATATTTTTTTTTTTTTTTTTTTTTTTTTTTTTTTGTATTTATAAAAATTCTTTGCTTTTAATTAATAAGAAGTAAATAAAATTCCTAACAAGAGGCACAGAATTCGTAATCATCGTCCTGCATTCACTTCTCTTTCATTTCTTTTAACGTTATTTTTTGTATCTCTGTTTTCCCATCAAGTGTGTAAATGTATTGAATATTTTTAAATAATAAAAATAAATTCTTAAAATACTTTCAAAGCTGAAGTTGTTGACAAGGAAAATTCAAATCATAGAAATCTACTATTATTATTATATATATATATATATATATATATATATATATATATATATATATATATATATATATATATATATATATATATATATATATATATATATATATATATATATATATATATATATATATATATATATATATATATATATATATATATATATATATATATATATATATATATATATATATATATATATATATATATATATATATATATATATATATATATATATATATATATATATATATATATATATATATATATATATATATATATATATATATATCCAAGAGTGGCCTTCTAGATTTCCAGATCTCACATTTCCATGATTTTTCCTTAGGGAACACGAGAAGGCAATTGAGAATCAAGAAAAGAAAAAAAGACATAAATTATATTGAGGAACGTATTGAAAACGTCATTACAGACGTAACTCCAACTGTGTTACTATATGGTCATCAACAGTAACGACACCTATTCAGGTCTGATTGGAAAACAAAAGCAACCATGTGGAACATTTTATATAAATAAAAAAATTTTTTCATAAAAACTTTGTATTTCCCCTGTGTGTAAGGTTACTTATGGGCTCAACCTATATATATATATATATATATATATATATATATATATATATATATATATATATATATATATATATATATATATATATATATATATATATATATATATATATATAATATATATATATATATATATATATATATATATATATATATATATATATATATATATATATATATATATATATATATATATATATATATATATATATATATATATATATATATATATATATATATATATATATATATATATATATATATATATATATATATAATATATATATATATATATATATATATATATATATATATATATATATATATATATATATATATATATATATATATATATATATATATATATATATATATATATATATATATATATATATATATATATATATATATATATATATATATATATATATATATATATATATATATATATATATATATATATATATATATATATATATATATATATATATATATATATATATATATATATATATATATATATATATATATATATATATATATATATATATATATATATATATATATATATATATATATATATATATATATATATATATATATATATATATATATATATATATATATATATATATATATATATATATATATATATATATATATATATATATATTATATATATATATATATATATATATATATATATATATATATATATATATATATATATATATATATATATATATATATATATATATATATATATATATATATATATATATATATATATATATAATATATTTATATTATCTCATCGATATATCTAACTCCCTTCATATTTATTTATTGATTTTTCTTTCCATATATCTTATTTATGTAGCTCCTGTGGCTCTAATAGAAAAGCCATCGATGTGCTTAATGGAAGTCCAGTCCAGAGTTCGATCCCTCCTACGAATCCATTGAAGCATCTTCAAGAGAACGTTATTCAAGCTTTAAAAAGATATATTATTTATCTTGCTACTTAAATATTACATTTTAATTCTATTTTTTTATTTATTTTATTGTTAATATTTTTTTTTATTTTTATATTCATTTACAGATCAATTTATTTTACATTCATTTTGCATTTACGTAAGAGTAAAATGAAGTTTTCCAAAGCATTATTATTAATTATTTGGGTCATTTCCTCATCCATCATCAATACAAGCTATTCCGTTCTGTATTCCACCTCCCCACACTTGAGTGAATCGAGATGGCAAATGTATGGTGGAAAGGGCAGATTTAAAACAAAGCAGCGACGACCCATCACTATTTATGGGTATTATGTGAGGAATGTTTTTCCAAGGGTCAAAAATGCTTTTAAAAAAGGATACCAAATTAATAAATATGTATCAAAAAATGTAAGATTTATTACTAATATTTAATACATTTAATTATTATTATTATTATTATTATTATTATTATTATTATTATTATTATTATTATTATTATTATTATTATTATTATTATTAATTAATCAAATATTTAGTTAGCAATTTTATTCTCATTTAGATTTTAACATACGTTAAATGTTTAAAATTTTCGGTTGCTATTTGAAATTATTAAAATAAATAAATTAAAAAAAAAAAACAGTTTAAAAATAATAATTTTTTTTTATTTTATTTATTTTTTTATGTTCATTATCAAAAGATTTGAAGAAATATCAAAATCTTCATTTGTGATATTTTTATCATTGTCTGCATTGTATGTGTTTATTTATTACTATTTGTGAAAACGTGTTATGGAATACATTATAAACAAATAAAATAATATAATATATATATATATATATATATATATATATATATATATATATATATATATATATATATATATATATATATATATATATATATATATATATATATATATATATATATATATTATATATATATATATATATATATATATATATATATATATATATATATATATATATATATATATATATATATATATATATATATATATATATATATATATATATATATATATATATATAATATATATTATTTCAGCTATTTTCACACATGAGAAGATTCCGAAAATGGCTTGAGGGATATGAATCAAATTAAGTAAGATATTCGGCAACAAAGAAATTGAAAGCATCGCAAAAGCGTTCAAACTTTGAACAAAACATAACAAAATTGAACTTAATAATAATAATAATAATAATAATAATAATAATAATAATAATAATAAAATATTAACTTCGTTTTTTTACCTATAATAATAATTGTAATTTTTGCTTTCAGTGACTCGGTAAACTCAATAAAACTCGTTAAACTCAATCTCGGAAGATGAGTTTCATCTACTTTCTCTTCAGGGATTAAGAGGCGGAGTTCTACAAACCAATTTTTTTTTTTTTTTGAGTTTAATTGATCATATAATCAGCCGAATTTGCGTTCACTTCATCTTTTACTTTTAATGTGTATCTAATTATTTATCTATTTATTTATCTTCCATATCATTTCACTGAATTATTTAAAGTTTCTTTCGTTTTCTGTATTTTACACAAACACTCACAAGCACTCATACACACGCACACTCACAAGCACTCACACACGCACACACACACACACACACACACACACACATATATACATATATATATATATATAATATATATATATATATATATATATATATATATATATATATATATATATAATATATATATATATATTAATAAGCTCTTATATTATTGTGTAATAGTGAAAATATTCTTATACTTTCATAATAAAAATTATAATATATAATAATAATAATAATAATAATAATAATAATAATAATAATAATAATAATAATAATAATAATAATAATAATAATAATAATAATAATAATATTAATAATAATAATCATAAAAAGGAAGTAAAAAGTTTTCATAATTTTCATATGTTTTATTAGGAACTTACAAAAATATTCCTTAAAAAATTAAGAAACAAAAAAAAAATAAAATAAAAAATAAAAAAAGCAAAGAAAAAGTTATTTCCACCTTTTTTCTTTTTAACTAAAAATTACTTAGCTTTCAAAAATGTGTAATTAATATTTATAATTAATTTTATAATTAATAGAGTAGTTATAAATTAATTATAAATCTTTCATTGATAATATTTAAATTTTTACATTTTTATCTTATATTTAAAAAGCAACTAGAAAAAAATGACTATTATATAGTATATATATATATATATATATATATATATATATATATATATATATATATATATAATATATATATATATATATATATATATATATATATATATATATATATATATATATATATATATATATATATATTATATATATATATATATATATATATATATATATATATATCCTAGATTTCTAACTAATTATTTTTCAGTTTTGGCCTCAACTGCCTTCTTTATTGTACTACTTCTCTTTCTAAGGACTTTGTCTCTCATGAATCCCTCTGGCCAAAGATTTTCAAGGGCAGTCATCATCGAATCACAGGATCTAATTTCATTTGTCAGGAGCTGAAGAATATCTTCTGCAGGAACGTTACACTTGGGAAACGTTGATAAACAACCAGCCGCTACATCTTCTTCACTGAAATTGTTACCAATAAAGGACGCGTACTGGAATTTTGATTTAACGTCTGACATATCATCCCAAGCAACTGGAAGGCCTCTTACAATTCTGAAGAAATATGTATAAAATTACAGAATTAATAATTAGGCACTTAGTATAGTATATAATTTTAAAAACAATATATTTAATTAAATTAAGTAAATACAAATTTTTAAAATATTCACTTTTTTAGATCCAGTAAAATAATTTCCCTTACTTAATGTAATATTCTTAAAATTAA
>SEYY01015953.1:100000-102500 GCA_009176605.1 Armadillidium nasatum | reverse complement strand
TAAAAAGTATAAATCAATAAAGAAAATAAGAATTGAATGCATTTTGCAACTGCAAATTTTTGGGTACGATATTTTTTTTCATACCCATTGCAATTATATAAATATGGGTATATAAGATCTATATATATATATATATATAATATTATATATATATATAGTATATATATATATATATATATATATATATATATATATATATATATATATATATATATATATATATATATATATATATATATATATATATATATATATATATATATATATATATATATACACATATATACATATATATATAAACATTATGTCAGACTGCACTTCTACATACTTAAATATTACAAAAACTATAACATTTTTGGAATCCTTGCAGAATTTTAAGTAAGAAAAATTGGGAATAGAAAAAAAATCTTATAATAATTATAATACGTAGGTAATAATTGTTTTTAATGTTAAAAGACACGTACGTTTGGCAGCGTCTTTTTTTGTGAGATAAATTTCTCAATTTTGAAAGAAGATAAATTTAGCGATTGAGTAAGAATAGTGTAAAAAAATGTGAAATATATATAAATTGGTGTAATATGGGAGTATGCTTTTAAACCCAGTAACATATTCAGAACCATCAGGTACGTATATATATATATATATATATATATATATATATATATATATATATATATATATATATATATATATATATATATATATATATATATAAACTTGCAGCCCCTCCTTGCCAAGTTTACACGAGCCGCAACTGAATATAAGTACTTACTAACTTAATGCCTAACGTTTCTAGCGTTCAGGGTCGCGGCTGACTCTTTCCAACAATTCCTATCTTTAGCCTTCCTTCTCGCTTCCCTCCAACTTCATCCCATTGTCTTTAGATCTTCTTCAGTTATTCTTCTCCATGTTCCTATTGGTCTTCCACTTCCTCTCTGTTCACTCGGAGTTCATCTTACGACCCTCTTTCCACTTCATTCTCTCCTCTTCACAGATGTCCTAAGTAAGTAAATCTTCTCCTTCTTATTACTTCATTCCGGTCTTCTACTCCAGTTTTCGTTTCTAACTCCCTGTTGCTCATATTTCTTGGCCATAATATTATAATTATACTTGGCAAACACTTATTTAGAAATACTGAAAGTTTCCTCATATCATCCCAAGCTCCCTGGCTTTCATGTTTTTCATCCATACGTCAATACCGACCTTACATTGTTGACATATAACTTAACTTTAGCCTTGATCTCAACACAGACTGAATATATTTACTTCAACTATTATTATTATTATTATTATTATTATTATTATTATTATTATTATTATTATTATTATTATTATTATTATTATTATTATTATTATTATTATTATTATTATTATTATATTATACATCTTAATATTTATTATTATATTATTATTATTATTATTATTTATTATTATTATTTTATTGCATATTATTAATTATATTATTATTATTATTAATTCTATTATTATTATTATTGTTATTATTATTATTATTATTATTATTATTATTATTATGATTATTATTATTTTAGTGCTATTACTATAATTATTAGAATTTTTTATTTTAATTATTATAATTAGTAGTAGTATTAGTAGAAGTAGTATATTACTATTGTTTTCGTTACAATTATTAATTTCATTTATTTCGTTAATATTATCATTATCATTTTTAATTTGCTGCTAGTAAGAGTAGTAGTAAGAGTAACTAGTAATATTGATTGTTGTTCCTGTTCTTGATTTATGTAGTGATAACAACAGTGCTACCCCACTAGCACCTAAACACCAAAATGAACAATTTCCATTAAATCATCATTTCACCTCAACGCTGCCAGTCTACTTTTTAACATAGAATTACAAGGAAATTTTTTAAATAATAACTATTATTTATTGTAACTGTTTTATTTCCTGAATAAACTTTAAGAATCGAAATTAAACTTAAAGCCTTATTATTATGATTATTATTATTATTATTATTATTATTATTATTATTATTATTATTATTATTATTATTATTATTATTATTATTATTACTATTATTACTATATATTATTAATTATTATTATATATAATATTATATTATTATAATATTATTATTATTATTATTATTATTATTATTATTTTATTATTATTATTATTATTAATAATTATTATTATTATTTATTATCCTTATTCGCTATATATATATATATATATATATATATATATATATATATATATATATATATATATATTATATATATATATATATAATATATATATATATATATATATATATATATATATATATGTTCAATGGTGGACAGACAAAGGCCAGAGTCCTCATAATTTTCACCACAGTTTCAGAATTAAAGTCCAGTTATAGGCCGGCCTGTCCTATACACCAGGTTTTTAATGGTTTACAAGTCAAAAGTAGTTAGGAAAATAGATAAAAGCATTTTGTTCCAGACTAACAAGTAATATATATATATATATATATATATAT
>SEYY01015953.1:90000-97500 GCA_009176605.1 Armadillidium nasatum | reverse complement strand
CACACAAACACACACACATATATATATATATAATATATATATATATATATATATATATATATATATATATATATATATATATATATATATATATATATATATATATAATATCACCAACAGTTACATAGATTATAAGGAAAAGATTATAAAAAGCTTGATAAATAAAAATTATCAGAGAAGAGAGAGAGTGGTAGTTCAAGAACCAAGACAACACCCTAAAGACCAAGTAATATAATCAAGAGCATCAAAATTTCGTAACTTCATAATTGCAGTAGATTTATAGATCAACATTTCATAACTTGATAATTGCCATAGATATAGATCAACTTTTACACTTAAAGTCTCTTAAAAATCTTCTTCTCCCCAGTTTAGACCGCCTCTAAACTTCCTCAAAAATGATTTTATATTTTAAGGCATTCTGTTACCAAGTTAAACATTATCCATTTTAATATAGATGCTAAGAGGCACAATTTCTTGTTTAGGCCCTAAAGATCTGTAAAAATACAATTTCTGACTTCAATTTAATACTTTTTTTATTTTGCAATTTGCAAGCAGGTCAGACAATAATAAAAGTGATATTAATAATAATGATAATTATAATACTAAAGGTAATGATAATAATAATAATAATAATAATAATAATAATAATAATAATAATAATAATAATAAATAATAAATAGTAATATATAATAATAATAATAATAATAATAATAATAATAAATAATAATAATAATCATAACAATAATAATAATAATAATAATAATAATAATAATAATAATAATAATAATAATAATAATAATAATAATAATAATAATAATAATATATATAATATATATATATATATATATATATATATATATATATATATATATATATATATATATATATATATATATATATATATATATATATATATATATATATATATATATATATATATATATATATATATATAACAAATTTTTTTTTATGTTAAAATTTAACATCGAAAAATAATAATTTTAAAATATTTTCCTTGTTCTAAATAATAACGTTGCAAACGAGAAATTATTTGAATTGGTTAAAAACATTAAATTCTTCTGCAGGCAGAATTTCACTAACTTATTTTAAAAAGAAATAATTTAGTAAATACAGCTCGAAATTCTTCCTTATTCTGTATAAT
Source organism: Armadillidium nasatum (assembly GCA_009176605.1). Lineage (NCBI taxonomy): Eukaryota > Metazoa > Arthropoda > Malacostraca > Isopoda > Armadillidiidae > Armadillidium > Armadillidium nasatum. Next base: position 96,338 of record SEYY01015953.1, on the reverse strand, counting down.
CCTTAAATGAAAGAAATTTCTAAACGATGTTTTGAAATGCTTAGAAGTTATGATCAGTTTGAGTTGTTGAGTTTAATTATAAAGCAAATTATTTTTATCTAAACTGGACTGAAAAATATTTGTTTCGGTTGAAGATATATACATATATATATATATATATATATACTATATATATATATATATATATATATATATATATATATATATATATATATATATATATATACTATATATATATATATATATATATATATATATATATATATATATATATATATATATATATATATATATATATATATATATATATATATATATATATATATATATATATATATATATATATATATATATATATATATATATATATATATATATATATATATATATATATAGACGGAAGATAGTGGAAGAATATAAATAGAGAATATATAGAATAATAGCCTATATAAAATATGCAACGAGGACGACGCATATGCCAATAGCCCTATAGTATATATTATAGGGTAGTTTATAAGGGACAGTTTATTAATCTATAAATATATAAAATAGTTTGTGATAATTTATTGTATGTTATTTAACTTTTAAGAATATATAATTATCCTTTGAGATTACTGATTGCATGTTATTTAATTAAAACCTTGTTTTTGAATACAAAACTCATTACCATAATAAAATTCATTTCATTCATTAACAAATAAATTGCATTCATTTCGAAATTCATTACATTCAGGTATTTATATTTCTTAAATTCATTACATTCATTTATTAAGGTGTCATTTAACCTTTTAATTAATTACACTAATTATCATTTTTATTGTTATTCGCATTCTCGGAAATTTTTTTATTTAAAATTATTAAAAACATTTTTGAAATAATATTTTTTTTTATTTAATTTAATTATTTTTAAAACATTTTTTCTCATTAACAGTATTTCTATTTAGAAATAAAGAATTAACAATCACTATAATCAATCTTAATGAAACAAATTGCTTTGAATAATTTTTCAAAATAAATGTTTCTATTTAGTTTCCTTATTATTATTATTATCATTATTATTATTATTATTATTATTTTTATTGTTATTATTATTATTATTATTATTATTATTAATTAATATTATTATTATATATTATTATTATTATAATTATTATTATTATAATTATTATATTATTTTTATTATTATTATTATTATTATTATTATTATTATTATTATTATTATTATTATTATTATTATTATTATTATTATTATTATTATTATTATTATTATTATTATTATTAATATTATTATTATTATTATTATTATTATTATTATTATTATTGATTAAGTTAAAAAAATCAATTATTTTCTACTTTAAATAATATATGTTGAATAATGATTCATTCTACTTATATTAATACCTCCTTTTAAGTAATTAATAAATTACATTATATATAATTATAATAAATTATATTATAATAAATTATACTCACAAGAAACTAGTTTGAAGGAGTGAAATTTTTATATAATTTATTATAGATATATATAATAACTGCCTCCCTTCTAACAGAAACAAACCTTCAAATGTAATGATGTTAAAAGATCCTTATATATAGTATATATATATATATATATATATATATATATATATATATATATATATATATATATATATATATATATATATATATATATATATATATATATATATATATATATATATATATATATATATATATATATATATATATATATATATATATGAGGCTACCTCTTGACTGTAATAACAATTAAAACATAATATCATTTTTCTGGTTCACGTATGGAGGAGTTATTTAGATTGTGAGATCAGTCAAAAAATTATTATTATGTATTATTATTATTATTATTATTATTATTATTATTATTATTATTATTATTATTATTATTATTATTATTATTTATTATTATTATTATTATTATTATTATTATTATTATTATTATTATTATTATTTATTATTATTATTATTATTATTATTATTATTATTATTATTATTTATTATTATTATTATTATTATATTGTTATTATTATTATTATTATATTATTTTATTATTATTATTATTATTATTTATATTCGTAGTTATTTTTGCCATGTAAAATTTATATCCGTAGAAAAGAATTGAAATGAATGGTAGGTAACCTAGCGGCTGAATATATAAAATAGAATATATAGAATATATACTGCCTGAATATATAAAATAGATAAAAACTTGAATGATAATTAATTATTAATATTATTATTATTAATATTATCATAATTATTTCTATAACTATTATTATTTTCTTATTAGTATAATTATTATTATTATAAATGACTTTTAATAATAATGCAAATTTCAGATAATGAATTAATAATTTGATTATATTAATATACTAATAATAATTATATGCTATTATTATATTATTATTATTATTATTATTATTATTATTATTATTATTATTATTATTATAATAATATTTAATGTTACTGAAATCAATTTTATTATTATTTCAATATTATTACTATATATTAATAATAATAATATATCTGAATATTATTATTATAAATATTACTAATAATAATAATAACCATATTGCTATTATTATTATTATTATTATTATTATTATTATTATTATTATTATTATTATTATTATATATTATTCGAGTCAGAATTCCTATTGTTTTTATTGTATCATAAGAACTCTGGAACTTGTAATTTTTATATTTTATACATGAGGAATTTCAGTTAATAACAGGTTATTATAATATTTTTTTTATCTTTTAATTTTATTATTTTTTCAAAATCCATTTCTTAGAATTAATTGTGTGATTATGAATTTTTTATTTGTTATTATTATTATTATTATTATTATTATTATATTATTATTATTATTATTATTATTATTATATTATTATTATTATTATTATTATTATTATTATTATTATTATTATTATTATTATTATTATTATTATTATATATTATTATTAAATTATTATATTTATTATTATTATTAATAATAATTATTATTATTTGGTATATTTATTATATATATATTATATATTATTATATTATATATTATATAATAATAATATATATATATTATATATATATATATATATATATATATATATATATATATATATATATATATATATATATATATATAATATATATATATATATATATATATATATATATATATATATATATATATATATATATATATATATATATATATATATATATATATATATATATATATATATATTCTTCAACGGAAACAGCAATTTTCAGTCCAGTTTAAGTATGTGCATGCAAGTTATCATTAAACTGGAGAACACGACCTCATCATAAAGCATTTCATCAGCAAAGACTTCTGAGAATTTCAAGCCATCGTTAGAAGTTTCTTTCATTTAAAGAATCTTCAGAATAAAGAACATGAATTTCGAGTTCTATTTACTGAGTTATTTCCTTTGTAAACTCACTGAAAGTCACTTAGGAAACTCACTTAAGAAACTCAGTTAGGAAATATAAGTTTGTTAAATAATATTATTGTTGCAGTAATTAATATTATTTGTACTGTTATTTTTAGTTTTTTATACTTCCTTAATTATTACTATGAATATTATTATTGTCGTTTCTATTATCATTATCATTAATATTAATATAATTTTTACTCTCACTACCATTTTTTGAATTACCATTATTAATAAGAAAATTATCATAAATTTTATTATTTTTGCTACTTCGAATAACAAAAAATGTTACTATCAATAGCAATAGCTGCTTAGAGATTACTATTGCTGTGATCTGTACTTTTTCTGTGTCTTTTGATTCAAATTCATAATACCAATACTAATAAAAATATTAACAATAGATTACTATTGTTAATATTTTTATTTGCATTGGTATTAGGACTTTGAATCAAAAGACACAAAAGTGGTACAGATCACAGCAATTAGTAATCTCTTAGCAGGTATAAGGGAAATTAATCTTACAGCTGTGTTAGGGTTTTACTGATATGTTGAAAACTTGATAGTTTTGAAAATACCAATTTATGAGTTGATAAAAAGTGTGTAATTATAAAAACTGTTATTAAAATAATTTAAATTATAATTTTCTTCCCCGAATAAAATATTTGAATTGAATTTTCAATTACTTCAAGACTACACTCTTAGAGTCAATTAAAATGAAGAGAATAATGAAAGGTGAAGTTATCGATATCGATAGGTGAAGATGTAATAGATAGATTATTAATGAAAAGCAGGAAAAGAATTGATGATAGGACATATCCCTAAAGAACATCACTATTAATGGATTTAAAGAATGAAAGGGGGGCTCTCTACAACAGCTGTTATTGGACCACTGAAAAGGAAATCAGAGAGGGCACAGAGGTAAAAATAGATTCCGAAAGGGAACAGTTAGAAATTAAGGCTCTGTGTCAGACACTGTTAAAGGATTTCGATATGTGAGCGCCACTGAGAGAGATTCAAAGAAATGCCTAAGTAGAGCATGATCAATGGTCAGAGAATACGGTAAGACATTAACCGCAGCTCTCTTTCTAAAGCTTAAACCATGTTTCAATCAAAGATAAGATTAGAAGAATTAAAGCGTTTACAAATCTTCCTATTGAGGATAAATTCAAAAACTTTTGAAAGAACGGAGGTTAAAGAAATAGGACAATAGTTATAAGGTTGAGAGGGATCCCCATCTTTCCGACACAGACTAAATGAGCACACATTTCCAGCAAGAGGAGAATGTCTAAACAGAAAGACAGTGAAGTAATATAGTTTACCAATGAAGAGAGCAGGGTCAGAAACAAAGTTTTGTGAACCACAGGAGGTATACCATGGGCACCGTACGCTATCTTAGTAATAAGCAAAAAGAGAGCGGAAATAACGTCTTCAAATTAAATTACAATTGCTGGCATAAATGAGTTGAAGTGGGGTAGGGGGAGGCGAAGGAGGAGGAATAGTCCCGGAATTGCATAAAGTAGAAACAAAAATCATCCCATGAGAAATCTAAGAAATAGGATAGTAAGTTCTACTAGTTTGCGACATTGAAATGCTGCAACTTGAAAAAACAAAAGAGGATACAGAGAAAAGAAGATGATCGGAAGAACCCAGAGGTGGATTGAGTTTAACAGTAAAATAAAAAAAAATAAATAAAATAAAAATTGTTATTTAATATCATTGAGTAATTAGGCAGTAGGTTAAGTTCTATTTTTAGTTCAGTCTTATAATTGCAAAGTTCCTTTTTTTTAAAAATAATTTTTCATCTTACTTTCACTTTCATATTAACTACTAACTGCAACAGCAACAACAATAACAACAGCAGCAGCAATATCAAAAATAGTTTATAATAATTATAATAATAATAATAATAATAATAATAATAATAATATATATATATATATATATATATATATATATATATATATATATATATATAATATATATATATATATATAATTAAATCCTTACTAGATAGAGTAAGGAAAGGAATGATGATATAAAAAGAGAGTTTGGAGTGGGAAATATACTGACGCTTATTGAGAAGTGACAATTGCTATTGATTTAGACATATGAAAAGAATGAATGTTGAAAGATATGCGAAGAGGTATTATGGGTGGACACCGGTGGGAGAAAGAGGAGTGGGCAGGCCGAGAATGAAATGTTGAGATAATATTAGTTTATTAGTAATATTAGTTCGAGTTTTAGGGGGAAAGTGTGGAGAAGGTGGAGGAGGGTCAGGATGTATGAGGATTGACGGTGGTGGATGAGTTTCCTTCTGGATGTCTACCAAGTGTTTGCACTTGCAGGAGTTTGGTGAGAAAGTGAGAATAATAATAATAATAATAATAATAATAATAATAATAATAATAATAATAATAATAATAATAATAATAATAATAATAATAATAATAATAATAATTATAATAATTATTATTCTTATTATTATTATTATAATTATTATTATTATTATTATTATTATTAATACAATACTTGAAACAATATCATCATTGCTATTATTATTACTAGAATTTTTGTAGCAAACTTCATAATTAACAACTTTTTATTGTTGCTTGCATGATCAATATATCTAGATTTCCGTTACTCTAGAAGTAACCTATCCAACATGTAATTATTAAATCTATATGTACTAAACTTTGGGGCTCAAAGGAAACGGAGTGTTTTCCCCTAGCAGCCCCTTTTCAGAGAACTGGACATTATTATTATTATTATTATTATTATTATTATTATTATTATTATTATTATTATTATTATTATTATTATTACCTATTATTTTTATTACTGTATTTAACAGTATAGGACCT
>SEYY01015953.1:80000-85000 GCA_009176605.1 Armadillidium nasatum | reverse complement strand
TTTTTTTTTTTTTTTTTTTTTTTTTTTTTTTTTTTTTCTTTACTTATCATTTCCGTTATTACATCGCTGATTAATAGCAGTCTTTTTTTTTATTCTTTGCATACTGCCCTTGGGAATTCTGAGGAGTAGAGTCAAATAGGAATAAATATAATTTGTTTATTTATTTATTTTTATTTTTTATTTTTTAAAGAATATATACTATTATATTATATATATATATATATATATATATATATATATATATATATATATATATATATATATATATATATATATATATATATATATATATATATATATATATATATATATATATATATATATAGTCCTAGAGTCCTGGAGAACTATTACAATTATTGTTATTGTTACTGTATTTAATTGAAAAATTTGTAAATGAACTTTTCTCTGAATAAACTTTATTTAAATTGTGGAAATTTTTTATTATTATTATTATTATTATTATTATTATTATTATTATTATTATTATTATTATTATTATTATTATTATTATTATTATATATTATTATTATTATTATTAATATTATTATTATTATTATTATTATTATTATTATTATTATTATTATTATTATTATTATTTTTATTATTATTATTATTGTTGTTATTATTATTATTATCTTTATTAGTATTATTATTGCTACTGCTAACAGAATTTTTCTTATCTTTTGTTTTTATTATTATAATCATTATTATATTTTTTTTTATTACATATTATTTTTAATATTATTATTCTGTTAATTTATCATATAAAATAACCACAAAGTAGAGGAACAAACCTGACATAATTTGTCGTCTTTCTAATCGAGTTAAAAATATAAACCGAGAATATGTCGCCTACCGTTGAAACCAACTCGTCCTTCGTTCGCTCAAGAAATATGAATGATAACAATACATTTAATTAACTTATAACCTCGGATCTTGTTCTCTTCGCTTTCACTCTTCACCCGATCTTCGCGCTCAAAACTAGGTAAAAATAAAATTCACACTTTTTCGAATTTTTTTTTTTTTTGAGGCTGAAAAAAAATTTGCTCTGAAATTTTAATCAATACTATTTATATAAATACTATTTTTATAATAAATACCTTTATTATTATTTCGTAATGCTTGAAAGTTTATCACTTTTAAAAGAAGAATCAGGAAATTGATCTGAATGTATGTGGTCCTATATATATATATATATATATATATATATATATATATATATATATATATATATATATATATATATATATATATATATATATATATATATATATATATATATATATATATATATATATATATATATATATATATATATATATATATATATATATATATATATATATATATATATATATATATATATATATATATATATATATATATATATATATATATATATATATATATATATATATATATATATATATATATATATATATATATATATATATATATATATATATATATATATATAAAATTTCTTCCTTGTCTCCAGATAGATATTTAAACAGACTGAAGAATAAAATACATAGATATTTCAGAAAAGTAGATAAATACTGTAGATAGATGTAGATTAACTTTCCCTCTTTGTTTGTAAATTGTTATAAAATATGAAATGAAAAAAAAAATCGTTTTACTTTCTTTGTTGTGTAATTTTTATATTTCCTAATTTAAGAAATAAAAGAACACATTTGAGGTAAATGAAATTAGGCATTATAGCGTATAATTTATTCAAATTTAGTTGCTAAAATCTTCCTTCGTTTTCCCGAATTTTTTTTAATCCACTTAAAATGTCCTTCGAGAAAGGCTTCTTCCTATCCCATCAAAACGCTTTTCGAGAAAGGCTTATTCCTATCTTCTCAAAATGTCCTTCGGGAAAGGGTTTTTCCTCGTCAATTAAAATGCCCTTCGAGAAAGGCTTATCCCTATCCCATCAAAATGCCCTTCGGGAAAGATTTCTTTCAGTACCATCAATAAGACTTTTCGAGAAAGGATTGAAACAATAACGTAACTATTTATTTTCACCTTCATACTCCGCCATTTTTTGTATGAAATATTGTTTCCCTATTACGAATTACAGGCCAAGATTGAAAGGTTTTCATATTTTCTGATTCAGTGCATTCCAATACCTAACGTTATCCTTTATGAAATTTTAAAACATTATATTTTATTTAGTGTTGAGATTTACGAGGAAATGAAAAGTAATCAAAACTTCCAATTTGTATTGTGTTGAGTCGCTTCAAGCTTTCGAAAGTATAGCTCTTAATAACATTTCAGTATTCTCTTTCTTTCTCAAAGACTATATATATATATATATATATATATATATATATATATATATATATATATATATATATATATATATATATATATATATATATATATATATATATATATATATATATATATATATATATATATATATATATATATATATATATTTTATAGAGGTTAAAAAAATAATTAAATTCTACGGAAATTGATCATTTTTGTCGAAGTGCTATATTATTTATTTATTTATTTATTTTTTTATTTATTTATTTATTTATTTATATTTTTATTTATTCACTTATTTTACTTAATTTAAGATAGCTTAATTAAGACTTAATTATGAGAGATCATAAATAAAAAAGGGCAATTTTAGATTAATTTTTCAATACAAATAATTTTCATAATAAGTGAATATAATACAATAACTAAATATACCCAAATTTTTCATATATATATATGATATATATATATATATATATATATATATATATATATATATATATATATATATATATATATATATATATATATATATATATATATATATATATATATATATATATATATATATATATATATATATATATATATATATATATATATATATATATATATATATATATATATATATATATATATATATATATATATATATATATATATATATATATATATATATATATATATATCAGTAATCTTACGGGATTGAAAATTATTCGGGATCTGGATCGAGATTACAATTTTTTTCGGGATAAGGGGTTAGTATCGGGATTGGAATTTTGAATTTTTTAATTAATATATTGGCTTCAGCTGTCCACGGTCACTATATATTTACAATAGTGGCAAACCCAGATCCACAAGCTAGGAAGTGCCTGATAGCGGTGAAGCTTCAGGATTTTTTTTTTTTATTATTATGTAATGAAAATAATACATGTGACATTACTGCATTATAATTACGAACTCCGCAAGCGTAATTTGTACTGGGCAATTTGGGATGCAAAATTGTCTTTGTATATATATATATATATATATATATATATATATATATATATATATATATATATATATATATATATATATATATATATATATATATATATATATATATATATATATATATATATATATATATATATATATATATATATATATATATATATATATATATATATATATATATATATATATATATATATATATATATATATATATATATATTACACAGAAAGAGAGAAAGCCAATTGAAGAAGGTAAAAATTTACTATTTGAAATTTTAATAAAATACAATAAAGTATATCCTTAACTTACACTATACACTCCTACTGATTAAAAATAACAACAACAAAATAATTAATTAGGAATTTCGAAACAGTAGAACAGAACCATCAAACATTATAACTATGGAAACTGGTAAACTGACAGAGTTTTTCGTTCTGTCTGAGCCTTCCCCGAAACGCTGACGTCATTTCTCGTCCACTTCTGTCAGATCTTAAAGATGGAAAGAGGGTTTGCTGTTTCATGCGTGTGCTTTCGCTTGGCAATTATGATACCCTGACAATAAAATCAGAAATGTTTGGTGTTGGTTGCACTTATCATTGAAATTTTATGAATATTCTTTAATATATTTTAGCCAGATTACAAAATTCCTTCGCCATAAAATAATCATGATATAGGGATTAGAATATTTTCGGGATTAAAAATTTCACATCGGGATCAGAATCAGGATCAGGATTCCGTATGATCACTGATATATATATATATATATATATATATATATATATATATATATATATATATATATATATATATATATATATATATATATATATATATATATATATATATATATATATATATATATATATACGGGTGTCCTTAAAAGTCTGGACACATAGGAAATAAGGAAACGTTTCCAAATATATTTATTAACAACATTTTATTGTGGAAATATTCAATAACGTCTTCAATATGATTTCCATCATTTCCAATGTACAGATTGAAGCTCTTTGTAGAATTCAGGCGAACTCTATGTAATAAATCCACATTGCATTAACATAAAACAAAGCTTCATGGCTAAACAACACAGAATCTTCGGTAAAACGACTGTTTTCAATCAATTTATTGGAAAACCATTCACAGATCTCAAGCCGTCTCTCTGGGTCATCCTCTGTTAAATGACGAAGGATTTGTAACTTGTACGGATGAAATTTTTCTATTTTTAAGATACGACTGATTGTTGTTTTGGGAAGACTCAGCTCCATGAATGTGAAATTTTGGGACTATCTAACATTTTAGCCATAACACATACTTTGGTTTCGACTGAGGCACGTGGTCGTCCAGAATGGGGTTTGCTCATGTTAGTGCCCGTTTCTTTGAACTTTTTAACCATCTACGCAACCGTGGAAAGTCAAGTGGAGTCCTCCGTGGGTGACGTGCATTAAATTCATCAGCTGTTTTTCTATATGGCTATCCTTAACGTCCACTTAGAAGTACCAGTTCAAATCTTTCTTCTTTCGACAAAGCCATATTTATTCTGTGGAAGAAAAATAATTACAGTTACTGACATTTTCTAAATGTGTCCAGACTTTAGGGACAACCTGTGTGTGTTATATATATATATATATATATATATATATATATATATATATATATATATATATATATATATATATATATATATATATATATATATATATATATATATATATATATATATTATATATATA
>SEYY01015953.1:67500-72500 GCA_009176605.1 Armadillidium nasatum | reverse complement strand
ACTGGGGAGAACCACCCCTTAAAAATAGAAAGCAACTACATTGGAGTGAAGAAATTCCGAGGGTGCCTCAGAATACCCAACCTCTTTGAAGCTTGTTGAGAAAGAGAAGTAATTTGATCTTTCCAAGAAAATCCACGATAAAAGGAAACAAAGAATTTTAAGGGCAGATGAAGGTTTGAGTTGTGTGCTTTCGAAGATGTCATAGATGTATAGAAGGTTGTGTCGAGTAGAGAGAGATTGTATAGAATTGTTGTATAGAATGGATGATCGCCTTTGTAGATTAACCCAACATTGAAAACCTTTTTTCATTGAAACCATTGAAAAACTTTTAATGCTTCTCCTTATACTGTTAAACTCTATCCACTTCGGTTTTCCTCCGATCAACTTCATATCTTTGTATCCTGCTTTATCTTTTCAAGTCTTTACAGGAAAACCTCAGCCAAATGCGAGGAAACGTTTGTGGTATTTCGGTGCCGCAAGTTGGTCGGACTTGGAATCTTTCTTCTTTGGTCGTATTCTTTTCAAAAGTCGATCTTGGCTAATGTTGAACTACTTTGCTATCATTCTTAATGACAAATGACAGTTTTCCCGCAACATTTGCCTTATCTATTCAGTGTTGTCGTATGTTCGAGATGTTTTGGAATGACCTGCCCTCGGGTTGTCTCCGACATGTTCCCAACCATTCTGGAACATTTTATACCACTGGAGAATATTGGAGCGCATTAGCGCTTCATCTCCATTAGCTACACGCACCATTTCGAAGGTTTCGGATGCACTTTTAAAAACTTTCACACAAAACTTTATTGCAACACGTAGTTCCAAAATATTTTCCATGGCAAACGCTGTTTACACCATTACAGTCAGTATTGCACTGCGGGAGCATCAATCAAAGTACGAAGCCGTAATTTCGTATGGAACACGGTCAGACATGTTCAATTCATTTGCAAACGGAAGCGATTGCAAGCGCTCGTTACATTTTTGACAGGTCCTGTCCTAATTCTTAGTAGACGTACTGTATATATATATATATATATATATATATATATATATATATATATATATATATATATATATATATATATATATATATATATATATATATATATATATATATATATATATAGAGATAAAATAGTACTAAATTTTAAGATAAATAAATTAAAACTCCATATTTGTAGAAAAAGATGAGCAAGAAAGCTTGAAGAATGCTAAGGGTAGTTTAAATAAATTGTTAAAATGTTTCTAAATGGTATATATATGTATATATATATATATATATATATATATATATATATATATATATATATATATATATATATATATATATATATATATATATATATATATATATATATTCTTGCTGGAAACGTGCTCTCATTCAACCTGTGCCGTAGAAGGAATACCCCTCACAGACCTATTACTATCGTCCTATTTCTCTAACCCCCGCTCTTCTAAAGTTCGAATTTATCCTTAACAGGAAGATTTTGAAACATATCAATTCTTCTAATCTTATCTCTGATCGCCTGTATGGTTTTCGTAAAGAATGCTCTACTGGTGATTTTCTTTCCCTTCTTTATGACTCTTGGTATTCGCCCTTCGGTGTTTCGGTGAATCTTTAGCTGTGGCGATAGACATATCGAAAGTCTTCGATAAAGTCTGGAACAAAGCTTTAATTTCCAGACTTCATTCTTTCGGAATCTTCTTTTTTTCTTCTTCACCGTTCTTCTTTTAAATCTATAAATAGTGATGTTCCTCAAGGATCTGTCCTATCTCCAACTCTCTTTTTACTTTTCATTAATGACCTACTCTCTATTACTTCGTCACCTATCCACTCCTATGCTGATAACTCCACCCTTCCTTACTCCTTTTACTTTCAAAAAGACCCCTCCCAAAAGCAGTTTGTTGTCGCAAGAGAGCTGGCCTTGGAGCAAGTGACCTCAGATCTATCTTGTATTTCAAACTAGAAAAAGAGAAAACAAGGTCGTTTCCAATGCCTCAAGAACTCAATTAATCCATCTTTCCACTCGTAACAATCTTCCACTAAACTATATCTTCTTCGAAAACACACAACTCAAACCTTCATCTGTTCTTAATATTCTCAGGGTATCTTTTTCTAGTGATCTTTCTCGGAAAGATCATATTACTTCTCTTACTAAACAAGCTTTTAAGAGGTTGGGAGTTATGAGGCGACTTCAGAATTTTTTCACGCCCCTCCAGTTGCTTGCTCTCAAAAGAGGTATTGTCTGCCCCTGTATGGATTATACTTCAAACATCTGGGGTGGTTCCACTCTCCTTGAGAAGGTGGAGTCTATCGCTTTCGTCTTATTAACTCTCCCGCTCTCACTAACTTTCTCCATTCTCTTTCAGTCTTTCGAAATGTTGGGTCATTCTCTCTATACTATCGCTATTACAACGGACATAGCTCTTCTGAACTATCTCATCGCATACCTTATCCATTGAGTTGAGGAGGCTCGTGCGACACGCCTTTCTACACAGTCTCATCCTTTCTCTGTCCAACTCTCCGACTCCAGATTTAACGGCTATGTTCTATCTTACATGTACTCTACTGTTAAAGTTTGGAACACACTCCCTTCATCAATTTTCCTAACTTCCTTTGACTTGCACACTTTTAAACGCCGTGTATCGGGTCATGTCGGCCATTGATGGACAGATTTTCGACTTTTTCCCCAACTCTGGTGGAAATTGGTAGACCTCTGGCCTTTTCCCACCAAAGGATATAATATATATATATATATATATATATATATATATATATATATATATATATATATATATATATATATATATATATATATATATATATATATATATATATATATATATATATATATATATATATATATATATATATATATATATATATATATATATATATATATATATATATATATATATATATATATATATATATATATATATATATATTTATATACAGGTATACAAGATCAATAAAAATTTACATAGTTTGTCCTTAATTAATCTATTAATATATAATTAATTAACTTTATCTGTGTTAAAGAAATAAAATATTTATATTGGCCAAATTTATTTATAATCTTCACTCCTTGATAAACTCTGCATGTTGCAGAGCATTTATATATATATATATATATATATATATATATATATATATATAATATATATATATATATATAATATATATATATATATATATATATATATATATATATATGTGTGTGTGTGTGTGTGTGTGTGTTGTGTGTGTGTGTGTTTTTATTGATAAATATTCATTTTTATATAAAAGTTAGAAACATTTAATTTTCATTTTTTTATGAGCAAATATTATTAATTTATTATCTGAATTGAAATGCAGATTTTATATTTGTTTGCATTACCATAGAAAGAGAATAATTATTTCCTTTTTTTTAATTCAATTTCACAGAGACTTTCCTCTCTGTACTGCTTGAACTCTATCTTATTCACAACGGTTGTCCACTCTGTTTTGTTTGAACAAAATCATATTCATAACGATTGTCCTCTCTGTCCTACTTGAACGCAATGTTATTCACAACGGTTGTCCACTCTGTCCTGCTTGAATAAAATCTTATTCAAGCGGTTGTCCACTCCATCCAGCTTGAACTCAATCTTGCAACGGTTGTCCACTCTGTTTTGTTTGAACAAAATACTATTCACAACCGTTGTCCTCTCTGTCCTGCTTAAGGAAAATCTAAAACACAAGAGTTGTCCTCTATGTCCTACTTGAACTATATCTTATTCACAACGGTCTTCCTCTCTGCCCTAATTGAACAAAGTTTAATGTATCACCACAAGTTACTTACAAAGACTTTGTGATGGGAGAGTTCAATCAACTGATGAATACTTTTTTATGTCGAGAAAATAATTAAAACCTGTAAATCAGAAAAATCAGAAAATAATACTAATTTTCTTGGTTAAAAATTTCGCCATTACTCATGTGGATTACATGAAAGAATTTTTAACATTCGCCTCTGACCTTAAAATATCACCGATTTTTAATCTTTGAGTGAAAATCCTTAGATGTTGGTTTTAATAAATAAAATTTTATTTTAAATAGTCTGTTTGTATGAGTACTTTTGCAACAATTAATATCTTAAAAAATAAAACATTAAGTGAAAATATTTTTTTACTTTCCAAATACCATTTATGTGTATGGGACATTATGCACACACACACACACACACACACACACACACACACGTATATATATATATATATATATAATATATATATATATATAATATATATATATATATATATATATATATATATATATATATATATATATATATATATATATATATATATATATATATATATATATATACATATATATATATATATATATATATATATATATATATATATATATATATATATATATATACATATATATATATATATATATATATATATATATATAATATATATATATATATATATATATATATATATATATATATATATATATATATATATATATATATATATATATATATATATATATATATATATATATATATATATATATATATATATATATATATATATATATATATATATATATATATATATATATATAATATATATATATATATATATATATATATATATATATATATATATATATATATATATATATATATATATATATATATATATATATATATATATATATATATATATATATATATATATATATATATATATAATATATAATATATAATAAAAAAATCTTAGAATCCACATATATCGCCAAGCTCAAAGAATCTCTTAACAACGACAGCGGTTCCTTCCAATTACTTCTCTTTTAATTTTGTTTTATCCCTTCCCCCCCCTCCGCTCCTTCACCTCTATTCTGTTGAAAATACTTTCCGACATTGAATTATTATTATTATTTTGTTCTTTCACCAACAGGAGTGAATTATCTTATTCATTTGTATTATGAAATAACTTTTGTAACTTTAATATCCTGAAGATGG
>SEYY01015953.1:40000-42500 GCA_009176605.1 Armadillidium nasatum | reverse complement strand
TATTATTATTATTATTATTATTACTTCCTCTCTCTCTGTCTGAACTGCTTTATATGAAAATAAGGAATTAAATATGTATTATTTCTTTTAAAAAGAGGGATTTTTTTTGTAAATATTTTCAATTACTTCAAGTCTCAAAGCTCAGAAAATTAACTTCTGGTAATCTTTCTTTCTGGTAATTTTTCTTACTGGTTACTCTTTCTTACTAGTAATCTTACAAGTAATCTTTCTTCCTGGTAATCTTTCTGGTAATCTTCTTCTTGGTAATTTTTCTTTCTGCTAATCTAAATTATTAGTAATCTTTCTTCCTGATAATCTTCTTACTGGCACCATGATTAATATTTAATCTAAAATATAAATTTATAGAAATTGGAAAGTTACTCAACATCTTGTAAGAAAGGTAGAAAAAAATACAAATTATTTCCTGTAAAATGAAAGTCAATGTCATTTTTTTCAAGGTCACTTTTAAACATTGTTATGCTTTCTTATTTTATACTCGTGAGGGTAAGATCAAATTCATGAATGAAAAGGAAGATAAAAAACGCATTAAAAATAAGAATAATTTTTTTGAAAAAAAAAAAAATTATATATATATATATATATATATATATATATATATATATATATATATATATATATATATATATATATATATATATATATATATATATATATATATATATATATATATATATATATATATAAAGGGATCTAAAACTTGTAGCAGAAATCTAAAAAAAATCATGGAGCAATATCTGTTAAAAAATTTTATTTATTTATTGATAAAATTTGATTTTATTATATAAATATATTCTTAACACCATAAATTGTTGATTTAAAATAATAAAAATGAGAAATGACTTTTGATTGCAATGGAAATGTTTAGATAATGATCAACGACGAATAATTAATACTAACGAGAATGCTGTGCATAAAATACAAAAAAAATAATTAATTTTAATTTTAAAATAGTTTACCATTTAAATGCATTAAACCCTTCCAAAGAACATTTTAATAAATTCTTTTTTAAGGGGTAACATTAAAATATTAAAAAAAAAAAAAAAAACGAAATCTAAAATAGATTTTTAAGGGCATCATTAATATTAATATACATCACTACAAAGGAGGAATTAATTTAACAACAAGAACATATATATATATATATATATATATATATATATATATATATATATATATATATATATATATATATATATATATATATATATATATATATATATATATATTATATATATATATATATATATATATATATATAATATATATATATATATATATATATATATATATATATATATATAATATATATATATATATATATATATATATATATATATATATATATATATATATATATATATATATATATTGTAATGAATCGGATGTCATATTTTGTAGTTTGCGGATGCGGATATTGAATTTTCGAAAAGTGCGGATGCTGGATGTTAATTTTGATGAGAATGCGGATGCGGATGCGGATGCGGATGCCATCACTATATATATATATATATATATATATATATATATATATATATATATATATATATATATATATATATATATATATATATATATATATATATATATATATATATATATATATATATATATATATATATATATATATATATAAATAGGGGGAAGACGTAGCGCCCTCAGAAGCGATAAGGGCTAGACCATTCCGTTTCACTCCATTGCCCTTTGGTTCGTTCTTTTCCGCGTTTCAGCTTCTCAGAGGATCTAAAGTGTACCCTCGTCTCATATTGGAGTGTCTATGACCCCATTACCTCTCCACTCCATTTCTTCACATGTTCCCACAAATTTCGAAGAGCTTACTTATACATTTTCTTTTTAAACAAAACAAAAATGGTGAAACATATAGCTGCCTCGTAGAAGGTTGGAGGGACGGCATCCAAGGAATGACCTTCATCTACCCTTCACCCCATTATCACTTGAGAGTTGGCAGCCTCTGATTTGAGGGATTGTTGTGCCGCCACGAACTTGCTTCCGGGTTTGCCCCGGTGCATGGTCTTCTTTATTCATTAATTTCTGCAAACATTCGCGGTCTTTTTTCTAATTTCTCCTTTGTCGGACACCACCTCTCTTTTTCTAAACATTATCTCTTGCTCAACAGAATCTCAGGTGCTTGGGTGAGCTGATAGCAAACCTTATTCTGTTACCTACTACTGCCTTATCCTCAATTTTCAGCCAAAGGCGGATGTTACGTATATGTGAGAAACGATGTTGTTTGTTCTGGTGTCTCTAATTTTGAGTCTTTTGAATTCTCTACTTTATGATTTAATTTTTTTTTCAAATTCTATTACTAAATTTATTTGTCATGTCAATTTATATCCTAATTCTACTGATTATAAAAAATTCTTCGACTATTTAAATTCCCAAATAGAGAATATTTCTTCTTCTCCTTTTCCCGAAATCACCATTTTAGGTATTTCGGTGTTCACCACCGCCAAAGTTCTCA
>SEYY01015953.1:0-2500 GCA_009176605.1 Armadillidium nasatum | reverse complement strand
ATAATAATATAATAATAATAATAATAATAATAATAATAATAATATAATAATAATAATAATAATAATAATAATAAATAACAAAATAATAATAATAATAATAATAATAATAATATATAATAATAATAATAATAATAATAATAATAATAATAATAATAATAATAAAAATAATGAAAAATCTAGAATGCACCTTTCAATAAGCAAAGAATGCAGCAATGATAACGAGAAATGTAGAAATATATGAGAGAAATGTTGGAGTGTTTTTTTGCTTTGCTGGTTGATATCACATAGTGGAGTGCCAGCGGAGATGAAGGAGGGCATATATACAACTATTTTATGGCCAATATTAATGTACGATAATGAATGTGGAATGCAAGTCTGTTTAGAAAAAGTAAATGTGAGGAGGCAGTGGTGAAAGTTGAGATAGTCTAAAGGGTGGCTTTGATATTGAAAATGGGGTAAATTAATGAGAGAAGAACTGGAGAGATGGAAGAGATGGAGGTCTAGAGGTATCCTCGGAAGCTGCTTAACTGGGATTCATGAGGGGAGGAGGAGAATGTGAAAAGATCGAGATAGACAACCTCTGAGAAGACTGCTATACTGAAAGGCTGGATACTATGTAACTATTGAAGGCGGCTGTTCAGAGTTGTGAAATATGATAAAAAAAATTATTATCATCATCATCATTATTATTATTTTTATTATTATTATAATAATATAATAATAATAATAATAATAATAATAATAATAATAATAATAATAATAATATAATAATAATTTTCTTTTTCTCTCTCTCATCTCTCTCTCTCTCTCTCTCTCTCTCTCTCTCTCTCTCTCTCTCTCTCTCTCTCTCTCTCTCTCTCTCTCTCTTCTCTCTCTCTCTCTCTCTCTCTCTCTCTCTCTCTCTCATTTATCTATACGTTATTAAATCGGACGAGTTAATCTGGTTTTGGGCAAATTTGAGAAAAACTTTCATTACAACTTTCGATTTTATTAATATACAATATTATTAGGGTATATATATATATATATATATTATATATATATATATATATATATATATATATATATATATATATATATATATATATATATAATAATATATATATTATATATATATATTATATATATATTATATATAATATATTATATATATATATATATATATATATATATATATATATATATATATATATATATATAATATATATATATATATATATATAATATATATATTAGTATATAATATTTAATGCTAAAAGTAAATGGTGTTTACCTTTTAATAAAAATAAACACAAAATAGTTAAATTCCAGTCTTGTATTAAAAAAATAAATAAATAAATAAAATAATAAATAAAAAAAAAATAAAATAAACAAACAGGGAATGAAAACTACTAAAGCGAACTAATCATGTTCGAATAGTTCAACAACTTGCTTGAGGGCGCCGGTTCGATCCCCCATGGGGATCCTAAGTATATGCTACCTATAGAAAAGTTCCTCTCCTACAATAGGGCAATGCCCGTGAGACGAAAACTTTTTATATATATATAAAAAAGCCCTATGAATATCTTTTGTAGATTATTGGTTAACCCGACTTCGTTAGACACAAGCTCTTTTAAAAGTGTTTTTAATATTCAAGGCATTGCGAAATCATAAATAAACACATATATGAAAGAGATACTACATCAACATTGAAATTATCAGTTTAAAGTAATAGAGTACAAATCTAAATAGGAATTAGAGATATTTTGTTTAAACCAAAATTATTTACGACACTTAATTTGATGCCTATATTGTACTGTTTGAGTTTTACACTGAGTATTTACAAAAAATAATAGTATAAGTAGAAAGTGTTATCAGAGCAGTATGATTGAATTAAAGCTCTTTCATTTATTCCTGTGTCCCCCTTATGTGGAAAGGTTAAAAGAACTACTGAATTCTAAACAGAATTATGAAGAAATCGACAGCCAAGGATATATT
This sequence comes from Armadillidium nasatum, assembly GCA_009176605.1. Taxonomy (NCBI): domain Eukaryota; kingdom Metazoa; phylum Arthropoda; class Malacostraca; order Isopoda; family Armadillidiidae; genus Armadillidium; species Armadillidium nasatum. The sequence goes on along the minus strand of SEYY01015953.1, from coordinate 523 downwards.
GAAGGTCATTATTTCCCAATAAACGGTATTTGAAAGTGTGCAAGACAAAGGAAGTTGGGAAAATAGATAAGGGGAGTGTGTTACCAACTTTAAACAATAGAGTACATGCAGCATTAAACATAGTTCTTAAGTTTAGAGTCAATAGTAGGACAGAGAAGGACGAGATTGTATAGAAAAATAGTCTTACAAATACTTTTCAAAGGAGGAGAAATGCGACTGTAAAGTTAAAAATGCATTATCCTTTGAAATAACGATAGTATAAAAATACTTACACTGCAGCTCCGTTAAGAAAATAGATTAAATCTAAAGACAATTGTCCAACAAGATTACCACTTGCTTTCTTAACGACCTTGATTCTTTATCTTATACAACCGCTACACATTTGAATTTTCTACAGGTATACAGATTCGTCAGTATCTCGAGGGAGAGTGCTGACAATAAGCATTATTGGTTTTCAACATACAGGCATTGATAAGCTACTTCAAAATTTTATGATAAAGAACTCCCGAGAAAGATTCCCTTT
>SEYY01015949.1:0-14930 GCA_009176605.1 Armadillidium nasatum | reverse complement strand
ATTCTGCAAATAAACATCTTTTTTAATAATAGCTTTCTTTAAAGTCCTAAATTTTTATAATTTGGTTATTAAATCGGATACACATTTTTGACTCATAATTTAATTTTTAACTACTATCTGAGTTTGGTGTGCAAAGAAATCTACAGTTTTCACTCTTGCCAGAGAAAGTGCTTTTTTTTATATTTGTTCCCGAATCCCTGACTACGCAGTGCACTTCATTTAATGAAATCTTCCATTTTGTCAGCATCTTTTCAAATACAGTTTCAAGATAGTCGCCTGTATGGCGCTCAGAAAGAGGTTCTGCATTCAATACAAAGTTTTGCCTTTGAAAGTTTTTATCGATTGCATGATACGTAATACTATCAAGATGTGGATGATATCCAATTGCGGATATCCGCGGATGCGGATATTGGAAAAATGATGCGGATATCCGCAGTTGCGGATGCGGATGCGGATGCGGATATCCGGTCCACCTATATATATATATATATATATATATATATATATATATATATATATATATATATATATATATATATATATATATATATATATATATATATATATATATATATACATATATATATATATATATATATATATATATATATATATATATATATATATATATATATATATATATATATATATATATATATATATATATATATATATATATATATATATATATATATATATATATAATGATGAAGAGAATTGCAAAAGAACATGCAGAACATTCTATATATGATATAATGATCAAATTTAAGCTTATTAATGATATAAAATTCATATACTATAGTGACTTTATTAAGATAAACTTATGAAATAACGCTTCGGCCTTTTTGGCCATCATCATGATTTCTCTGAAAATTTAGAATGGTATAATAAAGTTATAAAAGTCAAAATGGATCTACTACATTTTGACTTTTATAACTTTACTATCCAATTCTAAATTTTCAGAGAAATCATGATGATGGCCAAAAAGGCCGAAACGTTATTTCATAAGTTTATCTTAATAAAGTCACTATAGTATATGAATTTTAAATCATTAATAAGCTTAAATTTGATCATTATATCATATATAGAATGCTCTGCATGTTCTTTGCGATTCTCTTCATCATTAAAATTAAGCTCAAAAGGAGCAATAATATCTTCAATATATATATATATATATATATATATATATATATATATATATATATATATATATATATATATATATATATATATATATATATATATATATATATATATATATATATATATATATATATATATATATATATATATATATATATATATATATACATATATATATATATATATATATATATATATATATATATATATATATATATATATATATATATTATATATATATATATATATATATATATATATATATAATAAATATAATATGAAAAATTTTAGAAGTTAGGAATTTGGGAACGAAATTCGAATTCGAAATGCCACATTTTCACTTCATTTACAAAAAAAAAAATGGTAAACAGAGAAATTTATCTGCTATTAAAAATGTTATCCAATAAATACCTATTTTTCCTAAATTAAGACTTCAAACAATACTAAATTTGACATTATATGAAATATAATTGCCCTAACACAATTTGGGGCAGTTATTCTTAACAAGATTGAACCTGGATAACTATCTGTAGTACACAATAAATCCAATGCATAATAGGTTTACGTTTTTAAAATTTTTAAACTTCACATAATTAAAATAAATTAAAAATATTAAAGTAATTATAAAGTGCAAACCTTCACAATTGAAGCAATTTTGCATTTCTCAGTTGATAAAATAATATAAATTTTTTAACAAATATTAATTTATAAAGTAAATTTATAAATTATAAAGCTTATAAATTATAAATTTAAATATATATAAAGCTTGAACATTATTTACACTTTATATATAATTCTTTATTTACACATTCAACATATTTGCTTCATTTGCAAATCAAAACAAAATGTTTTGAGCGCATAAAAAGAACCTTTATAAGTCAATTGAATTTACAAAATATTTGACCAACTTCCGTTCTTAGACATTCACTAATGATTCAATATAACTTAAAAATTTAATTGTATTCATTCGAATCATAATTAAATAGTAAAAAATCAAGAAAATAGGCATCGCGAAGTCGATTTTTCTCATCATTAGAAAGAAGTTTAAAAACTCTCCTCGTAAATTCTGTGGTGCTCATTTTGACATTATTGCTGTGCTCTTTTGGTCTTTCGATTGAATTCTTCAATACTTTCAGAATCCATTCTTCAGGTTCTCTTGTAGGATTCCTAAGGTTTGGATAATTTATTTTCTCTCTTTGTTTATTTCTTTCTTTTAATATTTTAGTTACTTTATGGGAAATATATCTGATATCACTTTTCATTGTTTCCACCTATATATATATATATATATATATATATATATATATATATATATATATATATATATATATATATATATATATATATATATATATATATATATATATATATATATATATATATATATATATATATATATATATATATATATATATATATATATATATATATATATATATATATATATATATATATATGTATATATATATATATATATATATATATATATATATATATATATATATATATATATATATATATATATATATATATATTATATATATTTTGACACCCAATAGATCATTTGCATTTTCTGAACTCTTAAGTAATTTAATAAAAATTTGGAATCATTTGCATTTCTGGACTGTTCAGGAAATGAGTAAAAATTAGGAAACATATGATATTTTAATTACTGATTATGAAAATGTAAATTTTTATTTCAAAGAATTTAATATATACAGAGTTTGGTTAGGTTAGGTTAAAATAGGCTAGGTTTTGTTAGGTCTTGTTAGGTTAAGCCTAGTTTAGCAAGAACATTTAATTTTACATTAATTTAAAATTAGAAAACATCATAACTTTTTTTCAGGGTTATTTCTCAATTTTTATTTTAGGTTTTTATTTTTTAATAGGTTAATTCAAATATTTCACATCAGTTTCAAGATAATCGGCAAAATCGTTATTTGTGATAAGGGCCTCCACAAACAATCGAATTGATTGGACGAATTTAATCTAATATCTCAATAAATATTCATTCCTTGAAAATAAAATTTACATTTTCCTCATCAACGAATCAAATTACGTATGTATCGAAATTTTTATTAAATTCCTGAACAGTTCATAAAATGCGAATGAGCCAATTCAACAATTTATGAAGAAAAGAAATTATACTACATTCAGATGGATAGCAGAATTGATACTGTTTAGGGATAGATTGCACTTATTAAGTATACCTATTCAACCAAGAGAAGAGACTGAGTGGGGGAGATAGATGCAAATGTTTCGAATTGGTCAAATTTTAGAGGATAAAAGAACGCTTGGAAATGAATTCTTATATGAGAAGATTCTTTCACAGATAACTAGCACGAGGTTCAGTGACTAATTTCCCTATGTTCAAGGGAGCAGAATCGTCTAGAAGTGGTTGTTAGTTAATTTCAGGGTTGCTAATTAATTATTAAGTTTGTAATTACATTAATGTTTTTCTTATTGGTCAAAAAAGATTCATTATCAGTCTTACCATAATTAAGTTCTGAGGAGACTGCTGACGTAGTTCTTTAATTATCAAGACCAAAGGATTACCTGTACGAAAAATAAATTTGAAGCATAGGGATAGAGAAGAAAGTACAGATACATTGGCAATTTTAAGCCAAGGCGTAGGAAGTCAAGATGGGATTTAGCTGAATAGTTTAATTTACAACTTTTGGAGCCCAATAAAGAATATTAACGAGGAGGCTGAAATATGCACAATGTTGTATGTGTCATGGGATATAATAATTCGCAATTCCAGTTTTCATACTTTCCTCTTGAACTAATCTTCAAATTTTGTTTCATCTTGGAAAGTTTCATGTTCACTACCTTTAATTTACAGTAGATGTATCACATAGAATCGTGTTCACTTTCCATTTTAATCAGATCTATTCTTGCCTTTTCGATGTTGTAACGTCCTAATCTTCCTAAAACAAGCCTATTTTCCTTCCGAAAGAAAGTATATGCGATAAATTTGAATTTAGTTTATTAATATTTATTGGCTATGAATCACACAAAGTCATAATCCAGCTGAAAGTTGCTTTTATATAATGGCTCATTATTCAAGTAAATTAAAGTTTATTTAATTATATTGATTAATATAAGTCTGCAGTTATACTCTCAACTGCACTTCTAACTCTGTTCACTCTTATTCTGATGACTCAACTCTACATTCTTCTACTCATTTCAAATCTGCTCCATCTTTTGCCACTAGAGTTGCTTCCCGTCTTCAACTTTCCAATTCTATTCTTGCCGATCTGGATGGGATTTCCCGGTGGGGACATAGCAGCCTTGTGAAATTCAACTCTTTAAAAACTCAACTTCTTCACAGCTCCCTCTCAAAAACACCTCCTAACTTTCCTATCTTCTTCGATGGCTCTCCCGTCTCACTTGTAAATAACATTAACATTCTTGGTCTTAACATAAACAATAAACTGTCTTGGAAATCTCATATCACAATGGTTGCTAAAGCGGCCTCTAAAAAGCTGGGAATTCTGTTCAGGTTGCGAGAATTTTTTTCTTCTGAACAGTTACTCCAAATATATAAGGGTCTTATTCGCCCTTGTATGGAGTACTGTTCTCACATTTGGGGGGGCTCCGGCTTCTCCTTTCTTCTGGATAGGGTTGAGTCTAAAGCTAAGAGATTAATAAACTGTCCCCTACTTTCTAACTCTCTTGACCCACTATCTCTGCGACGTGACGTTGGCGAACTATCCCTTTTCTATAGGTACTACAATGGAAGGTGCTCGAGGGAATTGGCCTCTCGCATTAATCCACCGTTGCGTCGTCCTCGTTGCACAAGGGGTGCCCTGCTTTCGCACCAGTTTTGTGTGGATGTAGGAAACCCCAGGCTGGCCCGTTGTGGTGCCTAATTCTTTCCAGACACCTCTGTTCTGTGGAACTCTCTACCATCATCTATTTTTCCTCCTGTATTTAATCTTCCTCTCTTCAAGGCTTCCGTCTGTGCCCACCTGAGGGATGTGTGTTAGGTCTGTGTTTGAATGTTTTTTTTTTATTTGTGTGTGCCCCCTCCTTGAAAAGGGCTATGCCCGTGAGTGGCGGTGTTCTGTAATATATATATATATATATATATATATATATATATATATATATATATATATATATATATATATATATATATATATATATATATATATATATATATATATATATAGGTTTAAGTTTACTTTATGTGTCAGCTTGAGAATAAAACCTAATAAATTGAGGGTAAAATCAAAATCATATTGGGGAAAACATGTTAATAAGTCCAAAATTATTGAAGCGTAAAAAGTAAAATTTTTGCGTTTTTTATATAATATATATATATATATATATATATATATATATATATATATATATATATATATATATATATATATATATATATATATATATATATATATATATATATATATATATATATATATATCATAAAAATAAACTAAATTAAAAGTTAGCAATATCCTTTAATATCGTTATGAATAATTTTTTTCCGTTATTTCTCTTGCGCCACATAAACTCACAAAGATACGAATCCATTAATTTCCTTATTATTCAATTACAACATGTATACTTTTACTACTAACCTAACTTAATCTAACCTAACCTAACCTAACCTAACTTAACCTACCTAACCTTAACCTAACCTAACCTAACCTAACCTACCTAACTTAACCTAACCTAACCTAACCTACTTAACCTTATAAAGAATCAACTCTAAAAATTCGCATTACGTTATCAAAAATTTATAAAATCATAATTATTTTTGCCTTTCCTGATACAGTTGCAAATTATTTAATTCACAACAAAAACAGGGAATTTGAAAGTATAGAAGGCGTATACAAGATTCCTTTTAATTCGTGCAAAAATGTAAACTTTTGTTAAACTTTAAAATCATTGCAGTTTTTTTTGGATCAACAAAAATCAGATGAACGCTGATGCAATTTAGCAATTTAATATTCAGACATATTACTTATCAACATGCCATTGATTGGAGAAATGCTATGCATGTTTTAATTAAATCTAAATTTATTCTAAATAAAAATATAAAAATCTTAACCTCCTTTTTGAATCTTTTTTAATAATAAAAAAAAAAAATGCAAATAACTTCAGCATTCAAACTTTCTTTTTTTATTTTGATGACATTACAAAACACATGTCTAAGTCCACCCTAAAAAATTTCCCCATACGTTTGGCCGTTTGATGCCTTTCTGCCTTTCCTTTCCGAGTTGTTCAGCGATTTTCTTTAATTTACTATATCCTTCTGTTAGACCATTGTTTCCCCTCGGCGGTTTCTCTCACTTTTCTCCCATTTGCCTTTTGCCTTGAGAATGAGATTGTTAATAAATCTCGAAACGTCAGCTTTTATAATTTTTTTTTTTTTTTTTTCATTTCAAATCGCCACCACTCACGGGTAGAGCACTTTTCAAGGAGGGAGTATATTGAAAGAGAAAGGAAGAAGAGAACCCTCCCAGCCCTTCTCTCAGGTGGGCACAGACGGAAGCCTGGAAGCAAAGAAGATTAAATGCAGGAGGAAAAACAGATGATGGAAAGGAGTTCCACAGAACAGAGGTGGCTGGAAAGAAGGAAGCACCATGAAGGGAAAGCCTGAGGTTTCCAACAACCACACAAATTTCGTACGAAAGCAGAACACCCCTTGTACAAAGTGGGCAACGCAATGATGGTGGAATGCGAAACTCCAATTCTCTCGAGAACTTGCCATTGTTGTACCTATAGAAAAGAGATAGTGCGCCAACATCACGTCTCAGAGATAGAGAGTCAAGAGTTTTGAAGGTAGAGGACAATTTATTAATCTTTTAGACTTAGACTCAACCCTATTCAGAAAAGAGGAGAAACCAGAGCCCCCCCCCCCAAATGTGAGAACATGCTCCATACAATGACGAATAAGACCCTTATATAATTGGTGTAACTGCTCTGAAGAGAAAAATTCTCGCATCCTAAACAGTATTGCCAGCTTCTTAGAGGCCACCTTAGCAACCATTGTGATACAGAGTTTCCATGACAATTTATTGTTTATGTTAAGACCAAGAATGTTAATGTTATTTACAGCTGAGACGGGAGAGCCATCGAAGAAGATATGAAAGAGGGAGATGTGAAGAAGTTGAGTTTTTAAAGAGTTGAATTTCACAAGGTTGCTATCACCCCATCGAGAAATCAAATACAGATCAGAAAGAATTGAATCGGAAAGTTGAAGACGAGAAGCAACTCTAGAAGCCAAAGAGGGGAGCAGATTTGAAATGAGTAGAAGAATGTAGAGTTGAGTCATCAGCATAAGAGTGAACAGAGTTAGAAGTGCAGTTGAGAAGGTCGTTAATGAAAAGTATGAATAAAGTTTGAGATAAAACAGAACTCTGAGGAACACCACAACTGACAGGAAAGGAAGAAGAGATCGCTCCATCTACAAGTTCCGAAATGGAACGATCTGAGAGAAAACTGAAACAAGAGTAATCAAAGAGAAGGAGAAAACCAAAAGGAAGGGAGCTTAGAGAGCAGCTACGCATGCCATACCCGATTAAAAGCCTTGGATATGTCAAATGCCACCACGTAGGACTCTCCATAGTCCCTAAGGGCAGTAGACCATTTCTTTTTTTAATGTCGCTACTTAGTAATTTTTAATCTTTCATTATGGCTTAAAATATGTTATATATTTAGAGTATGAGCTACATAATACTTTTTAAATTCTATTCATCTATCTATCTATCTATCAATTTGTCTAATTATCTATCTATCTATCTATCTATCTATCTATCTATCTATCTATCTATCTATCTATCTATCTATCTATATATATATATATATATATATATATATATTATATATATATATATATATATATATATATATATATATATATATATATATATATATATATATAAAATCCAGACTGATATCTGTATACCAAGACAAAATAAAAGAAAATTACTTAGAAAGTTCAGCAGAATTTACTATAAAAGTGTACAGAAATTCTTCCAAACATTTCAACAAATGGAAAGAAATTACAGAAGAAATAGGTAAAGTTACAAATAAATTATCCTTACTTTAATGGGTTTAAAGTGTGATTTCATTTTCATTTATGACATATATATAATATATATATATGACATATACTTATCAGTTATCACCAAAAATCATTAAAATTAATTAAAATAGGAATTGGTTTAATTAAGGATATTTCTTATTAAAATTCAAACCGAAAAGAAAGAGAGTTAATCCCTGGATATTTCAACAAATTAAAGAAATGCTGATCTGTTTATTTGTTGGGGTTTCTTTTACGTGTAATTAAGATGTGATAAAGCGTTCTCCTATCTTTTCTCATAAGTCGGTGCTTATTTTACGTACCTCAAGTGTTGAATGAAATAAATGGCTAATCTTGGAACGTGAAAAAGTTTCGAAACAGGTAAAGTTATAAATGTTTTCAAAAGTTACAAACGTTTACCACACGGTAACGATATCGTTGATGCTTTAGAACAGGAATTATTATAAGTCTCCGTCTCAACGATTTTGTTCATTTTTATAATATAATTGCTGGTAATTTGACAAATCCTGCCGAGCTCGTTTTTGTATATACTTAATTAAGTTCTTATTTTCATTAAACATTTACTTCAATTTCTTTGAAAATTACTAAACTTTGAGTATTTCTATTATAACTTTTTTTAAATTTTTTTCAAAACTGTCGACCATTTTTCTGTCGACGATTTGGTGTCCTGGTTGAGTTTATACATTCAAAATCTATATATATATATATATATATATATATATATATATATATATATATATATATATATATATATATATATATATATATATATATATATATATATATATATATATATATATATATATATATATATATATATATATATATATATATATATATATATATATATATATATATATATATATATATATATATATATATATATATATATATATATATATATATATATATAAAGATTATGTACATTTTTTTTAAACTGAAAAAAAGAGATATTCCTCCACCTTTATATTTACAATATACCAGGGGTGGCCAACCTGCGGCTCGCGAGCCACATGCGGCTCTTTGAAGGATTATTTGTGGCTCTCGATAAATGTACCCGAGTTCCCTTTTCATTTTTGTGCTTTTATATTTAAAAAAATTATTATCGTTCCGAAAGGGTTTCAAAATGTTTTTTAAGTACTGACAACAAATATGAAAGACTGAGTGCAACGTTGTAACAAATTTCATTCCCGTCCAAGTTAAGAATGATATGACTCATCGAAAACTGCGCGAACGAACATAAACAGTGGCGTAATCGACCTACTCTTTTCATTGCAACGGAGAGTTGACATTGTGCTCTGGAGGAAACAAGTTGTATCACTCTTGCTACGGATATAATTTGTAATCTGAAATTTTTGGTAAGTTAACTAAATTTGTTTCGTAGTATGTAACACGTGTTGTTATCGTTTTAATAACACAAAACTTGTATTTTCTAAATTTCTTTATTTATTTCCAGTTCTTTTAAAAATATATCGACAGAGAACGAAAATAAAAAAAAAATACGAGCAAGAAAATAGAAGTTTTAATAATGAGTGGGAGGAGAATTTCTTTTTTATTGACAATAGCGGAAAAGCATTATGTTATTTGTAATTCTACGGTCAAAAATTATAAAGCTAGCAATTTCCGTCGACATTATGAAACCAATCATCCTCAGTTTTCTAATCAGTATCCATCAAATTCCAAATTAAGATCAGATAAACTTGCTTCTTTAAAATCAAATTTAAATAAACAACAGTCAATTTTGATGACCCTTAGCAATCAAGCTAATAATGTGGCTGAAGCCAGTTTTGTTATTGCCTGGAATATTGCTCGTGCAAAACGCCCGTATGGAGAGGGAAAGTTTATTAAAAAAGACTTGGAAGATGTACTTAAAGTTTTAGATCCAAATAATGCAGCATTGCACAAAGTTGTTTCGCAAATTCCCATCTCGAGACACACGACCGAACGACGCATAACTGCAATTAATACATCTCTTGAATATAATTTAAAAAATGATTTGAAGAACTATATTTCATTCAGCTTAGCCCTTGACGAATCGACAGACATCAGAGATCTTCCACAATTGGCAGTTTTCATCCGTTTTGTTTCACCTGACTTCGTTGTTAAAGAAGAATTATTAGATTTAGTAGCACTTCAAGAGTCAACCCGCGGTGTCGATATTAAAAATGCATTAGATTCCATAATGAAAACTTTTGATGTGCCTCTTAATAAACTTGTAAGCATTGCAACTGATGGAGCTCCGGCAATGCTGGGTAAAAAAAATCGGTCTTATTGGGCTTTTAAGAGATGATTCTCAAATTCCACAATTCATACCGATTCACTGCATAATTCACCGAGAACATCTCGTTACAAAATATTTAAAATATCCTGATGTTATGAAAACAGTGTTACACATTGTAAATTACATTCGCACCAATGCAAAAAAATCATCGACAATTCAAAAATTTCCTTGAAGAATTAAAGGACGAAGAACTTCCAAATGACATTAATTTCTTTTGCATTGTTAGATGGTTATCTAGCTACAACGTATCAAATCGTTTTGTAGATTTGTTTGATCCGATAACTGCATTTCTAAAAGAAAAGGAAATAACCTATTCAGAATTAGACGATGACGAGTGGTTACAAGACTTAATGTTTTTGACTGATGTCATGGAACATTTGCAAACACTGAATTTACAATTGCAGGGGAAAGATAAAATAATATCTGACCTCTCACAGTGTATATTTAGTTTTCAAACTAAATTACAACTTTTTCAAAAGGACATTAAAAATAATACATTTTGTCATTTTCCTCGAATTAAAAAAATTTGTTCCAATATTAAACAAGAAAAACTCAACGAGTATATGAAAAAGCTAGAAGGAATATTGACGGAATTCCAAAATAGATTTCAAGACTTGAAATATTTTAAATCGTCTCATGATTTTTTTCTGAATCCATTTGAAATTAACATAATTCAAGGTGAGTTTTCCATTTCCAATATAATTATGACCCAAAAAGCATCTGAAGAATTAGAATTAATAGAGATGCAAGAAGATCAAGCTCTACAATTAAAATATAAGTCGACGTTGATTACTGAATTTTGGAAATTTGTACCAGAATCGAAGTATCCTGAATTAAAAAAGGCTGCTTGTCGAATTATTTCAATATTCGGAACAACGTACTTATGTGAATCATTTTATTCCACTTTAAAATTCGTGAAATCCAAACACCGATCAGTATTAACTAACCAGCATCTCAAAGAATTACTGAGAAGTGCTGTCACCAATTATTCACCAAATTTTAAAGAATTATCAAGAGAAATAAAATAAATGTGTAATTTTTAATATTTAAATTCAATGCATATATATTGTTCTTTTATTTATATGTTTTCAATAAATATAATTTCTGTAAAAAAAATTTTTCAATACCTTTTTGCATACCTTTTAAATACGTATTTAATTGCGGCTCGCGAAAAATTTCAAATTTTGAAAAATGGCTCGGACTATCAAGGAGCTTGGCCACCCCTGCAATATACCTTTAGCCTTGGCATTGGGAAATCGAAGTACATTTTATAGGAAATTATAATTGCAAAGATTCCGAAAAAGAGAACTCAGATAATAATATAATAATAATAATAATAATAATAATAATAATAATAATAATAATAATAATAATAATAATAATAATAATAATAATAATAATAATAATAATAATAATAATAATAATAATAATAATAATAATAATAATAATAATAATAATAATAATAATAATAATAATAATAATAATAAAATCGTTACTTTTAAATTTTCAGGGATAGATTCGTCAAAGAATCTCACACCGTGGGAGTTTCTGATGCACGTTCTTCGGGAAAATGAGGAATGCAAATTTCAAATGAACGAACAGAGTTGTTTATCAAATATTGATGCTCACTGGATGCCTTACTACGTTAGATGTAATCCTTGTCTTTTTGACTTTGATGTAATATCTAAGGTACGTAGATAGAGATTAAGAGTATTTTTATTTCTTCCTTTGGAAGCTAAAATATTTTTACAAGAAGAATTGATAATTTGTATAAATCATTTTCTTAAATTTAGATATAATAGGTTTTCACAGTTTCTATTTGGATTTATTGTGAACATTTTATTACTACCCACATGAATGTTTAAATATTTTTTTTCACGTACAGGTCGAAAATTTTAATGAAGATGTGACGTACATTATTCATAAAGTATCAGAAATATTTGTCCGAATGAACAAAAAGGACAAAATTGAAGAAGATTCCAGCAACGTTGATCAGAATTTGGCCAATCAAAAATGGATCCTCAAAATATTAAAAGATTCAATAAAGCAACCAAAAGAGCACGCCAGTAATGGAAAAATGAGCACCACCGAATTAACGAAGAAAATATTTGAATTACTTTCTTCAAAGGAAAAAGATAGACTTAGACAAGCTTATTATTATGATTTCAAACTCTTTGATTATGATCCCTTTGAATATGATTAGTTCCCATTTAACAATTAAATTTCAATCTTGAATTTTGAAAAGTAATAATAATAATAATAATTTTAAATGCTTGTTTTGTCCTTTCATACATTGGATTTCAAAAAGTTTAAAATCTATGCTTATATTTATATTTATATATATATATATATATATATATATATATATATATATATATATATATATATATATATATATATATATATATATATATATATATATATATATATATATATATATATATATATATATATATATATATATATATATATATATATATATATATATATATATATATATATATATATATATATATATATATATATATATATATATATATATATATATATATATATATATATATATATATATATATATATATATATATATATATATATATATATATATATATATATATATATATATATATATATATATATATATATATATATATATATATATATATATATATATATAATGACTAAAAATCGTCTACGCGGAATCCCAGTATATTTATGTACTTACGTGCTTCGGTTTGTTATTGGAAGAATATCTTTTCTTTTTGTTTTATGCATCATTACTAGTTCAGTATTCAAACGTGCCAGTACAATTCTCTTAATGTTAAAAGTTTATACTCTTGCAATATGTCTCGAAGAAGCTGTGTTATTTCTCCGGATAAGCTTTTGTTTTAAATGTGGCGAATATACTATTAAAGAGCAATGAAGAAACTTAAGTGATTTTGTGAAGAAAGTATATTTCGCATACTTCAAACCAAAACTTGGGGAATAAGATAAGGCTTAGACCCCCTATAAGGTTAGCAGGAGATGCAAAGAAGAACTCTGCATGTGGTACAAAGGTAAAAAGCATAGTTTTTGTTTTGAAATTCCTATGATGAAGCGTGCACAACAGAACCACAGTAACGACTGCTACTTTTGTTCAATCGACGTTAAAGGTTTCAGTAGAAAACAAAACAAAAAAGAAATAACTTACCCAAACGTTAATTCAGATATTCGTCCCTTGCTTCACTCAAGTGAAGCCATTTCCACCGTCTAATTTGGATGACATCAGATTGGAGTCAGAAGGAGAAGAAGAAGATGCAGTACCAACACATGAAGATTCTGGGTCTGAATTTTCTGTGCATAATTGGCCTCAGATTTGAGACTTTCTAAAAGATGCTACTGAATTGTTGGGTTCAAGACTCAAGAATGGAAACCTTCTGTTACATACAACGCTTTTTCGTTGTACAGACATAGAGAGAATTTATATCGTTTTACTGTAAAGAGGGGAATTAAGTGTTCTGTAGTAACATCTCTGGCCTCATGAGACAATTTGAAATAGAATATGAATCATCCTAACGGCGCTTATTTATGGATTCGCCCAAAACAAACTTAACACGTTGACTGCCATGCGTAGTAAAAAAAAAAATTTCATCCGATTGTCCTGAAAATTTCAATATAGATAGCTTTTTTCCCGACGAAAAAACTCCATTCCTAACGTTTTTGCGAGGGAGTTAAAGTTTTGAAGTTATTTCGAAAATTTTAGGAATGTTCAAATCTACGGTGAGGCCACATAAAAAATTTTTTTGGTCTGAAATTTAGAGTATATGTTCCTAAATCTATTGGCTACAAAAGTTTCTTTTAAAATTTTGCTCTCAGAAGTATAGAAAAACTGTTATTTGCCCAATACTGTCCAACTATCGAAAGTCAAAAATTGTTAAAAAAAAAAAATTCCAACTTTTTTAAAAAAAATATTTAAAAAAAAAAAACTACAATAACTACATTTTTTATTTTTGGTAGTTTTATAGATAAATGATGGGGCTACAATATCTTTTCTATATATTTCTCGATCTAACTTGTTTTTTCCGAGATATAGCTCATCAAATAAGGTCCATTTTTGTGCCAATTTTCAAAAATTTTAAAAGTTTGAGAGACTATAACTTTCTTCAAACAAATATTATTTTATAATGTTTTAAACGTAAGTTATAGACCTATCCCTCTTCTAAACAATATATAAAAATAAAAAAAATTATTTTTTTTTAAATAATTTTTTTCTCCGGAAAGGTATGATTTTTTTCAAAAAAAAATTTGAGTGACTATAACTTTTTTTCTAGACGTGATATCAAAAATCTCTTTATAAAGCATCCATATATTGGGGCTAAGATTGTTCAGTTAAAATTTCAGCTCATGTGGACCAGTGGTTTGACCCCGCTACTCTAATTTTTTTTAACTTTTGACCCCAAATAACTT
>SEYY01015948.1:10000-11048 GCA_009176605.1 Armadillidium nasatum | reverse complement strand
TACTTTATGCGAATGACCCTGTTCTTTTAGCAGAGACTCAAGGGGGTTGGACGCTATTAGTAAATGGGTTTGTAAAGGGATGCGATGATTTGGGCTTAAAAGTAAATGCAGGTAAGAGTAAAGTGTTGTGGATGACAAATTTTGGGGAGTTTTGAGGGATGTGGAAGAGAGAGATGAAATGCAAATTAAGGTGGGAAGGGAAAAATTGGAGTGGGTTAGTTTATTTAAGTATTTGGTGATGATTTTTAGAGAGAGATGGTAGAGAGGACGAAGATAAAGGCATAGAATAAGGGAATATGTGAAGGAGTTGGGAGGTTTGAGAGATATTTGGAATAGAGGAAGGCTACCAAGGGAAGTGAAGGTGAGGAGGTTTGATGGATTCTGTATACCAGTGGTCATGTATGGGAGAAAAGTATATAGAGAGTGAATGCAAGGAAAAGAAAAAAGATTGAAGTTTTAGAAATGAAAGGTCTGAGAACGGTTTGTGGTATTAGTCGAAGGGATAGAGTTAGGAATGCTAGAATACAGGAAATGTATCATAGGGAAAATATATTGGTTGGAAGAGCTGAACAGAGTATGCTGAAATGGTTTGGTTATGTTTGCAGAATGAAAGAAGAGAGAATGGTAACAAAGGGGATTGTATCATAAATAGTGGGTATGAGAGATAGGGGAAGACCGATAGGAAGTTGGATGGGCGGTGTCAAGGAGTTATTAAGGAACAGGGGGATGACCATTTAGGAGGGTGTGCGACTGACAGAGGATAGGAATTAGCGAAAAATATTGGTGAGGTGTGAGTGTGGGAATTGAATGGGGCCTGCGATAGACAATACCACCATATATATATATATATATATATATATATATATATATATATATATATATATATATATATATATATATATATATATATATATATATATATATATATATATATATATATATATATATATATATATATATATATATATATATATATATATAAATAATAAATATAAATAATATATAATATAAAATATATATATATATATATATATATATATATATATAT
>SEYY01015947.1:0-11195 GCA_009176605.1 Armadillidium nasatum | reverse complement strand
CCTGCGAGGGATGCCGCGTATGGGAGGAATCGTGGGAGAGCTCGCGCGACCTGAAGTATTTATTGAATGTTGTCTCATTGCCCATAGAGGGTGTAAGGCCCGTAAGGTCGTCGCGTCGCGTCTCTCGCCGGTTCCTCTCGAGAGTCTGGTTGCTTGAAAATGCAGCCCTTAGTAGGTGGTAAACTCCATCTATGGCTAAATATTCCCACGAGACCGATAGCGTACAAGTACCGCGAGGTAAAGTTGAAAAGAACTTTGAAGAGAGAGTTCAAAAGAGCGTGAAATTACCACGAGGTTAAAGCGAGTGATCGTTCGTATCCGAACGGCTGGTATTCAACCTGCCCCGGACGTTGGCGTCGGAGGGTCGCAAAGCGTACTGAACGGATCTCCCTTGAGGCCGCGTAACTCGTTTCCCGGTCTCTCGAGGCGACCGGCGTTTCCTCCGTGCTCGCGGAAGGGGGGTGCTCTTCTTGCCGAAGTAGGGCGTCGCGGCCTTTCGAGAGGTGTCGATGACACGAGTGTCAGGGAAACCGCTTCTTTCATTTTCGGATCGGCGTCGTTGTCGTTTTTCTAAGGCGGCGGCGGTAGCGCCTCCGGATCGCGGGATTAGCGGGGTCGCCTCGTTCCAGTCTGACGGCCTTTCGGACGGTGAAATCATGACAAAATCGCGCCTGCGACGGGGTCGGCGTCCTCTCCCTCTTCTCCTACGGAGAAGAGGCGAAGGCGCCCCCGATTAAACGTCCCGAGCGCGATACGCGGCGTAGGTTTACTGCGACAGCTTACTCGTCCCGTCTTGAAACACGGACCAAGAAGTCTAGAATATGCGCGAGTCAAAGGGTTGGCTAAACCCCAAGGCGAAACGAAAGTGAAAACGATTTTTTCTTCATAGGGCCGATCCGGTTCGGGGTGCGTTAGCGGGGAGTCTTTATCCCCCTTCGCGGTCGTTCCCCTTCTTCTTCGGCATCCTTTTCGCTGCTGCTGCTGCGCGCGTTTCGTGCGCGCGCTAGTAAGCGGGCGGGTAGGCGTGTCGTCGTGGTCGGGGCGCCGCGGAGGGTGGCTCCCTACCTTTCCCCTCGATTCGTCTTCCATAAAGTATGAGAACGGCGCAGGCTCGGGGCTCGCAGGCGACCTCCCTGCCGCTAAGGCTTAACCGTTCGCATCCTTCGTTCGGCGCTCGCATCATCGGTTGGTTCGTCGACGCTTCGTCGTCGTCGTCGCCTCGGCGTCGGCGTCAGCGTGGCTGAGGCCCCAGCCGTAACGTAAAAGCGTTCGTTCGAGGTCGTCGGTTCGCTGGCAAGGGACGAGCGGCGGGTTCTTTGAGCGCATATTTTAGTACCAGAAAGATGGTGATCTATGCTTGACCAGGATGAAGCCAGAGGAAACTCTGGTGGAGGTCCGTAGCGATTCTGACGTGCAAATCGATCGTCGGAGCTGTGCATAGGGGCGAAAGACCTATCGAACCATCTAGTAGCTGGTTCCCTCCGAAGTTTCCCTCAGGATAGCTTGTGCTCATTAGCAAATAAAGGAGTTTCATCCGGTAAAGAGAATGATTAGGGGTCCTTGGGGATGAAATTTCCTCAGCCCATTCTCAAACTCTAAATGGGTGAAATAGCGTGCTTTCTTCACTGAAGCATTGTTGTTACCGTTTTTACTAGAATCCGAGTACCAAGTGGGCCATTTTTGGTAAGCAGAACTGGCGCTGTGGGATGAACCAAAAGTCGAGTTAAGGGGCCTAAGTATCGGCTCATTCAGAACCCTTGAAAGGCGTTGGTCGCTCATGACAGCAGGTCGGTGGCCATGGAAGTCGGCATCCGCCAAGGAGTGTGTAACAACTCACCTGCCGAAGCGACTAGCCCTGAAAATGGATGGCGCTAAAGCCGATCCCCGATACTCGACCGTCGGGGCAGTACCGGCCCTCACTCCCCTTAAACAAGGGAGACCGAATCTTACCTACTCTGTCCCTGAGAAGGTTCGGATAGGGTCTCGAAGCCTCGACGAGTAGGAGGGCGCGGGGGTGAGCGCGGAAGGTCAGGGCGTGAGCCCGACTGGAGCCGCCTCCGGTGCAGATCTTGGTGGTAGTAGCAAGCACTCAACTGAGAGCACTGAGGGCCGTGCGGAGAAGGGTTCCTCGTCAACTGCGTTTGAACGAGGGTTAGTCGATCCTAAGTCCCCGGCTAACGCCTTTTCGAGGGCGTGGCGTCACGGGTCTCGCGAAGTAACAACGCAAAGCGCTATGGAAATGTAGATGTGTAGGTGGGTGGTGGTGGTGGTAGTGCTGATGGTTTGGAGGTGGTTGGTTGTTGCGTTTGTAGAAATTTCAGTGGCAAAACGGCATACAATAAGGAAGAAGAAGAGCAGCAGCAGCAGCAGCAGCAGTCATTAATGGTGTCGCATAAAATCTCGGTAGGTAGGGCGAAGGGATATACATATATGACCGCGATGCCGCCGCGTCGTATGTCTGTATTGTGTCTCGTCGACCCTCCCTACCTTAAAGTGAAGCTTAACGCAAATAATAATAATAAAAGACTGACTGACTGACTGACTGACTGACTGCTCGAAAAGGGGCTTGATTCCCACCCCTTGTCTGGCTGGCTGGCCGGCGGTTTTGCTTACTGATCGGACTACTTACCTTCTTCCTTCGTTGCTTCCTTGCCACTCGCTTACTTACGTTACTTATTACTTCCTCACCTGCAAAAAATGCCTGATTGATACTTTTTTGTTGTTTTTTATTTTTTCACGAAAATGCTGCTTCGAAGCCTCGTCTCCGAGCGGGGCAGCATCGTACCGGCCGACTTTCGACTAGTTTACTCCCCTTAAACAAGGGAGAACGAATCTTACCTACTCTAAAGGCCGCGCGCCGATCGCGCGCGACGACGGACGGACGACGACGACGGTAGTTAAACCGCGACGACGCCGACGACGACGGCGACCACGACGACGAACACTCCCCTTTGAAAACCGACCAGGCCGCCTCCGACGCCAGAAGCGACGAAGACGGCCCCCCGTCCTAGCCTGCAGGCGTCCACGGAAGGGAGGTAGACGCGCCGGTCCGGCATCGGAATCCCGAACGAAGGCAGAGGCCGAGACGTTCGTTGCCACCGCATCGGGGGAAACGACGACCGAGCCGAAACCCGAATCGCCGCCGAACTCCCCTTCAAACGGCGAACAACGACGAACCGCGTCGAGCCCGCGCTTCGGCGATACCCCCGAAAAGATATCCTTATCCAGACCGACTGGCCGCCGAGCCTCGCCCGAGCCGCTTCCACCGACAGGCCCGACTGGCCCGCCCTTCAGAGCCAATCCTTCTCCCGAAGTTACGGATCGAATTTGCCGACTTCCCTTACCTACATTAATCTAGCGACAAGAGACTAAGCACCTCGGAGACCTGATGCGGATATGGGTTCGGATTGGGCCCAGTTTGAAAGAGCACGCCCTCCACCACAGTTTCGGGACGCCGCAACAAACGCGACGCTCTTCGGCGGCAGACCGCGTATGTCTAAGCCCTTTCGCCTATCGAGCTGATTCCAGGGCCCGCGGCGCCTTATGAAGAAAAGAGCTAGCTCCTCCCCGAGCCGCCACCAGTGGCTGAGGCAATATCTCCCGTTACCAGGAGCATCGAACGTGCGCGAACCCACGATAAAACATCTTCCCCGCGCCTGGTTCCGGAATATTCACTGGATTCCCTTTCGCCCCGTGTGCGACCAGAGTCCGAAGCGAAGCAGCATTTTCGTGAAAAAATAAAAAACAACAAAGTATCAATCAGGCATTTTTTGCAGGTGAGGAAGTAAGTAAGTAAGTAAGTAAGCGAGTGGCAAGGAAGCAACGAAGGAAGAAGGTAAGTAGTCCGATCAGTAGCACCCGCCGGCCAGCCAGCCAGAAAGGGGTGGGAATCAAGCCCCCTTTTCGAGCAGTCAGTCAGTCAGTCAGTCAGTCAGTCTTTTATTATTATTATTTGCGTTAAGCTTCACTTTAAGGTAGGGAGGGTCGACGAGACACAATACAGACATACGACGCGGCGGCATCGCGGTCATATATGTATATCCCTTCGCCCTACCTACCGAGATTTTATGCGACACCATTAATGACTGCTGCTGCTGCTGCTGCTGCTCTTCTTCTTCCTTATTGTATGCCGTTTTTGCCACTGAAATTTCTACAAACGCAACAACCAACCACCTCCAAACCATCAGCACTACCACCACCACCACCACCACCTACACATCTACATCATTCCATAGCGCTTTGCGTTGTTACTTCGCGAGACCCGTGACGCCACGCCCTCGAAAAGGCGTTAGCCGGGGACTTAGGATCGACTAACCCTCGTTCAAACGCAGTTGACGAGGAACCCTTCTCCGCACGGCCCTCAGTGCTCTCAGTTGAGTGCTTGCTACTACCACCAAGATCTGCACCGGAGGCGGCTCCAGTCGGGCTCACGCCCTGACCTTCCGCGCTCACCCCCGCGCCCTCCTACTCGTCGAGGCTTCGAGACCCTATCCGAACCTTCTCAGGGACAGAGTAGGTAAGATTCGGTCTCCCTTGTTTAAGGGGAGTGAGGGCCGGTACTGCCCCGACGGTCGAGTATCGGGGATCGGCTTTAGCGCCATCCATTTTCAGGGCTAGTCGCTTCGGCAGGTGAGTTGTTACACACTCCTTGGCGGATGCCGACTTCCATGGCCACCGACCTGCTGTCATGAGCGACCAACGCCTTTCAAGGGTTCTGAATGAGCCGATACTTAGGCCCCTTAACTCGACTTTTGGTTCATCCCACAGCGCCAGTTCTGCTTACCAAAAATGGCCCACTTGGTACTCGGATTCTAGTAAAAACGGTAACAACAATGCTTCAGTGAAGAAAGCACGCTATTTCACCCATTTAGAGTTTGAGAATGGGCTGAGGAAATTTCATCCCCAAGGACCCCTAATCATTCTCTTTACCGGATGAAACTCCTTTATTTGCTAATGAGCACAAGCTATCCTGAGGGAAACTTCGGAGGGAACCAGCTACTAGATGGTTCGATAGGTCTTTCGCCCCTATGCACAGCTCCGACGATCGATTTGCACGTCAGAATCGCTACGGACCTCCACCAGAGTTTCCTCTGGCTTCATCCTGGCCAAGCATAGATCACCATCTTTCGGGTACTAAAATATGCGCTCAAAGAACCCGCCGCTCGTCCCTAGCCAGCGAACCGACGACCTCGAACGAACGCTTTTACGTTACGGCTGGGGCCTCAGCCACGCTGACGCCGACGCCGAGGCGACGACGACGACGAAGCGTCGACGAACCAACCGATGATGCGAGCGCGCCGAACGAAGGATGCGAACGGTTAAGCCTTAGCGGCAGGGAGGTCGCCTGCGAGCCCCGAGCCTGCGCCGTTCTCATACTTTATGGAAGACGAATCGAGGGGAAAGGTAGGGAGCCACCCTCCGCGGCGCCCCGACCACGACGACACGCCTACCCGCCCGCTTACTAGCGCGCGCACGAAACGCGCGCAGCAGCAGCAGCGAAAAGGATGCCGAAGAAGAAGGGGAACGACCGCGAAGGGGGATAAAGACTCCCCGCTAACGCACCCCGAACCGGATCGGCCCTATGAAGAAAAAATCGTTTTCACTTTCGTTTCGCCTTGGGGTTTAGCCAACCCTTTGACTCGCGCATATTCTAGACTTCTTGGTCCGTGTTTCAAGACGGGACGAGTAAGCTGTCGCAGTAAACCTACGCCGCGTATCGCGCTCGGGACGTTTAATCGGGGGCGCCTTCGCCTCTTCTCCGTAGGAGAAGAGGGAGAGGACGCCGACCCCGTCGCAGGCGCGATTTTGTCATGATTTCACCGTCCGAAAGGCCGTCAGACTGGAACGAGGCGGCCCCGCTAATCCCGCGATCCGGGGGCGCTACCGCCGCCGCCTTAGAAAAGACGACAACGACGCCGATCCGAAAATGAAAGAAGCGGTTTCCCTGACACTCGTGTCATCGACACCTCTCGAAAGGCCGCGACGCCCTACTTCGGCAAGAAGAGCACCCCCCTTCCGCGAGCACGGAGGAAACGCCGGTCGCATCGAGAGACCGGGAAACGAGTTACGCGGCCTCAAGGGAGATCCGTCCAGTACGCTTTGCGACCCTCCGACGCCAACGTCCGGGGCAGGTTGAAAACCAGCCGTTCGGATACGAACGATCACTCGCTTTAACCTCGTGGTAAGTTTCACGCTCTTTTGAACTCTCTCTTCAAAGTTCTTTTCAACTTTCCCTCGCGGTACTTGTACGCTATCGGTCTCGTGGGAATATTTAGCCTTAGATGGAGTTTACCACCTACTTAGGGCTGCATTTTCAAGCAACCCGACTCTCGAGAGGAACCGGCGAGAGACGCGACGCGACGACCTTACGGGCCTTACACCCTCTATGGGCAATGAGACAACATTCAATAAATACTTCAGGTCGCGCGAGCTCTCCCACGATTCCTCCCATACGCGGCATCCCTCGCAGGCCCGTGACCCATCTAGTGGGGCGTGCCTGCAGGCTACGCGCTGGGCTCCTCCCTTTTCAGTCGCCCTTACTCGGGGAATCCCTTTTGGTTTCTTTTCCTCCGCTTATTGATATGCTTAAGTTCTGCGGGTACTCTCCCTTGAAACAAGGTCGGCTTAGGCACGCGGGCGGCAGTGTGCTAACGAAACAGTCGACGCCAGTCGATGCACCCAGCGTCAGCAGCAGCGACCGCAGCAGCAAAAACGAGAAGAAGAACATATTGCGGAAGAAGCTGCTGCTGTTGGCGTAGCCGGTGCACCTACTCGCGCCCGTTCGCATCACCCGATGCCCCTCTGATCACGCTATAGTAGCGCCTTATAGACGAGCGATAAGCATGCACAAAAGCTTGTTGTTGTTGTTCTCCGCTAAAGAGGAGTAATCAAAGAGAACGCGACATTAGCGCGGGAACGTTCAAAATCGGAAAGGAACTTTATTATAATTACTTCTACTACTACTCATCCATCTTTTTTCCCGCTACTATCGTACGTATCCTTCTTTTTTGTGCGCTCACCCGCGAGGAGGAGGAAGAAGCAAGCCGCTTTTGTTTGTGGGAATGAGGTTACTAGTGGTGGCGAGACGGGATTTTCCACTTTTGCGATACTCTATCTCCGTTTACCGAAGGAGAGTGTGTGTGTGTGGAAAACGCCCGAGTTATTACGGAAACACTTTGATGTGGTTGGAGGCGCCCTTCACCAACCACCACACGACAACGCCACCATCTTCGCCCCAAAAAATAAATAAAAGCGAACCTGCCTGACTGCCTGCCTCCTTTTCAACGTGGTGTGAGGCTGAAGGAAGGTACTATTATTCAGTAGCGGTTATTTTTACTAGACGAGAGAGCAGTTTGCACAGCAAGCAAAAACAGGCGCCACACTGCTGCTGCTGCTGCTGCTTCCGTTCCGAAGACGTTCCACACTGTCGCGTATTCCTCTTTTCTTCCCCTTTATGAACGCGGAGAAAGCTCTTAAATGCATCTTCTCGCGATCGATTCCTCTTTTCGCCCGCCGCCACCTACGCCAACGCCGCTAGCTAGACAAAACGCGGCAATGACGTCGACGACGGCGAAGACGAAGTAAGAAGATCAGAGGCTTTTTATGTCTGTAAGGAATCGCGATCGTCCAGGATTTTTCGCGCGAGGAACGTTTTATTATTAGCTTGCGTAAAAAGAAGGTAGCGAGAAGAGGTTTGGGCTTGCTCTCTTACTACTCCCCTTCTTACATTATCTCTTTTCGTTCCTCAACGCTACGTACTTAAGGCGACGCAGGGACAGGATGCGTGCATATCTTTAACCTAATCGTCCCTACGAACGCCCAAGGCCTCTGCCTCCTACGCGAGCGCTTTTCCCGAAGGACGCACTACGGACGAGAGCTCGAGCCCGACACTTGTCAATTTTGGCTAACATTCGACGAACAGCCTCTTATATACGAGAGATCCAGCGACCAGCAGCAGTGTTTAAGTACCGCTACTACTCCAGTTTGCTCCCGTAAAAAGGCTAAGAACGTACCGACGAATATCTGGAAGGTCTGGGACTTTTTGTAGGGTAAGGTACAGGGGATCGAAAGCGGGAGCGGATACCATGGGTCGGAGACGAAGATGATACAGGAAAGGACCCGTAGCACGCACGTACGTACGAACTTTTGGTTCGTACGTACTTCGTGTACGCACCAACAATGCGCGTCGCACACGCAAAGAGAGTCAACAATCCTACTCCGTTCCCACTCCGACCTTGCCAGCACCGCCGTCGTTAGGGCTTTCGACCGGGACTCAACCTGCCCCCCCATAAATGTTAGCCGCAAAAGGTGCCGATGCCGAGACATCCCTTGCCTAATACGTC
Organism: Armadillidium nasatum; assembly: GCA_009176605.1. Taxonomy (NCBI): domain Eukaryota; kingdom Metazoa; phylum Arthropoda; class Malacostraca; order Isopoda; family Armadillidiidae; genus Armadillidium; species Armadillidium nasatum. The sequence continues at coordinate 2,853 of SEYY01015947.1, read as the reverse complement.
CAGGGTACTCGAACATCCCGCGAGAAGAACAAAGGAATGACAATTGAAACGCCGCGCTATCAGGGCGCTTTCAGGTCAGCCAGACGGGCAGTCCTGGGGCTGAGAGCTGTTAGGCCCCCCCCAACGTTTTCTTGCCTGCTAGAAACCTTGCCTACTTGCTCCCCTACACACGAAGCGAATCAGAGGTCTTGACTTAACTTGATTATTTGGGTTACCGACTCTTGATCAAGGGTGCCCGCCCCGGCGCGAGACAGGCGAAGGAGTATGCGCTTTTTCATTTTTTTTTTTAAAAAAGAAGAAGGCGCAACCCGCTGAGAGGGCGCTGTGGAGGTAATAATCGGAATAAAGAGCTCTTTTTGCTGCTGCTCAACAACCTCCATCCAACGAACCCTCTTCCGCCTTCTCGCTGTGGAACGGGCGCAATGTGCGTTCGACCTGTCGACTTTGACGTCGCTTGCTTGAACGGTCATTTCCGCATTTTGCAACGGTCTTCGTCGACCCACGAGCCAAGTGATCCTCTACCACGAGTCGTTATTAAAAACAGGTTTCCCTTTTTTCACCGCTTTTCAGCCTGGCGAAAATAGGTCTTTCGCCGAGACGATGCACAAACGAAGGACCTACCCGCGCAGACCTAATCTCGGTTACTTCGGGACGAAAGCCAGACTGGGGTCGAAAAGGAACTACTACTTTTGCCGCTGCTGCTGATGATGATGCTTCTGCCGCTGCCGCTCCTCTTTTGTAGTTGGTCTTTGTGCTTGCGAGGAAACGACAACGACAACAACAGCAACCAACGAACAACGAGACAGTCATCATCCCTTTTGCCTCTCGAACTCCCGAGAAAGTCTTTCGGAAAGGTTTGATGTTTTTCGTTCCCGTGAGAAAGGGTTTTCGCTAGTCGAAGGATTTGGGAACGGGGAGACATATCGGATCCTCTAAAAATCCTCCGACCGTTTGTAGCAGCGAGACAAAGAGAAAGAGTTTTACGTACCACCGTCTTCTGCGTTAGCGAGGAACCGCTTTTTTCTTCCGGTGGTACTGCTCTTTTCTATGCTAGGCTACGATGCGACTCCGGCGCCTTCGCCTTTGTTTTCAAAGGCAGGGTTGCTCGCCACACCCCTTTTTGGTCACAGTGCAAAGGCGTCTGCTCAATGTGTCTGGCTGTTCTTGCACAACACAACAATAACAACAATAGCGACAGAAATAAGCTCTCTGAGTTTTCGGGCATCAAAGTGTGTAAGAAGAAGAAGAAGGCACAGAAAACTGGTACCCCTCCTTTTTTTTAATTAAATTTTGCTTGAGGATGAAATAATGCTCATTAGTCATCATCATCCAATTGGTTATGCATACGGGTCTGACTTTATTTATTTATTGGTTAAAAATGTGTCTGGCTGTTCTTGAACAGCACAACAATAGCGACATAAACAAGCTCTCTTAGTTTTTGGGCAACAATCAATGTGTGTAAGAAGAAGAAGAAGAAGGCACAGAAAACTGGTACCCCTCCTTTTTTTATTAATTAAATTTTGCTTGAGGATGAATAATGCTCATTAGTCATCATCATCCAATTGGTTATTCGGGTCTGACTTTATTTATTTATTGGTTAAAAAAAAGCATAAAACGGTAATGATCCTTCCGCAGGTTCACCTACGGAAACCTTGTTACGACTTTTACTTCCTCTAAATAATCAAGTTCGGACATCTTTCCGTCAGCCTAGGGTGCCGGCGACCGCCCCCGCCGAAGCGGAGTTTGGGATACGAGCCGACGGCTACCGAAGGCGCCAGTCCGATGCCCTCACTGAATCATTCAATCGGTAGTAGCGACGGGCGGTGTGTACAAAGGGCAGGGACGTAATCAGCGCAAGCTGATGACTTGCGCTTACTGGGAATTCCTCGTTCATGGGAAACACTTACAATCCCCAATCCCAATCGGGTAGGGGTTTCAACGGGTTACCCGCTCCTTTCGGAGGGGGAGGGCACGTTGATCCCTACATTGTAGCGCGCGTGCTGCCCAGGACATCTAAGGGCATCACAGACCTGTTATTGCTCTCTCTCTTGCGGCTGGACGCCGCCGATCCCTCTAAGAAGATATTGCGACGGACGCCCCTCGCAGAGCCCCAACGCGCGAGGCAAGACGAGGACCCCGAACACCGCCGCCGCGCAGGCCCCAAGCTAAACCGCGCCGCGCGCGCGCCGTGCGAAGAAATAGCGACGGAGCGTCGCGACGAAGACGACGAACGACGACGAATACCGCCCCACCACCACCGACGAGCGATGATAGCGGAGACGGCCGCCGACGTCGAAGACCTACCGCCGCGAACGCGAACCGCGCGCCATGCCCCCCGCAGCAGCAGCGACGACAGCGACGCGACCGCGAAGGAACGACGACGGGTCGAAGCGACCCCCGCCCGAAAACCCCGCGGATGGAAACCCGTCTTGGGAGTCGATCCGCCGACTAGTTAGCAGGATAGAGTCTCGTTCGTTATCGGAATCAACCAGACAGATCGCTCCACCAACTAAGAACGGCCATGCACCACCAACCACCGAATCGAGAAAGAGCTCTCAATCTGTCAATCCTTCCAGTGTCTGGGCCTGGTGAGGTTCCCCGTGTTGAGTCAAATTAAGCCGCAGGCTCCACTCCTGGTGGTGCCCTTCCGTCAATTCCTTTAAGTTTCAGCTTTGCAACCATACTTCCCCCGGAACCCAAAGACTTTGGTTTCCCTGGGGCTCCCCGTCGAGTCGTGGGAATGACGCCGACGGATCGCTAGTTGGCATCGTTTATGGTTAGAACTAGGGCGGTATCTGATCGCCTTCGATCCTCTAACTTTCGTTCTTGATTAATGAAAACATTCTTGGCAAA
>SEYY01015946.1:15000-16560 GCA_009176605.1 Armadillidium nasatum | reverse complement strand
AAATCCGTTATTTTTAACAGTTCTTATTACTAGTGCAATATCGCCGATGTACAGGCAACTCTCTTAATTATTATTCCTCATGTATAGAAAATTCTACTTATTTAAACTTATTTTAAGGTTTAAACACTGACTGATTCTACCCAGGCACGCAACTGTTTGAGCCTGTTTTTTAAATGTGGTATTCTTTTTCTAAACTGAATTCATAACAATTAATTCAGAGTTGTCTGAGACTTCGCCATTTTATATTCCTAAAATTCATTTAATTTTTCTAAATAAATAGTACTCCTTTTTAAAACCACTTATTGACTTAAATAACAAAACACCTAATTCAAGGCTTTAAAACACACAAAAAATCCTAAATTCATGACTTTATAACACAAAAAGCATCTAAATTCAAAGGCTTTATAACACAAAGACACCTAATTCAAGGCTTATAAATAAAAAACGACCTAAATCAAGGCTTCATAGCACAATATATTCATACATTTCATGGCTTTATAATACTAAAAACAACTAAATTGAATAGTTTTATAAAACAAAGACCCCTAATTCCAGGCTTTATAACACAAAACACCTAATTCATGGCTTTATAACAAAAAATATCTTAATTTATGGCTTTATAACAAAATCATCATATTTCAAAGGTTTTATAGCACAAAAACACCTAATTCAAGATTTTATAACATAAAAATACCTAAATTCACGGCTTTATAGCACAAAATCATCTAAATTCAAAGGTATTATTACATCAAAAAAACACCAAATTCAAGGCTTTATATCACAAAAGCATCTAAATTCAAAGCTTTATGGGAAGGATTCAATGTTGAAAAATTTTTTATCCGATTCTCTTGAAAATTTCAGAATATAACTTTTTTTCCCAACAAAAAAACTCCATTCCTAACGTTTTTACAAGACTATAGCGATTTAAAAGTTTTTTGGAGAATTTCACCCAAACTTAAGTCGACGCTGGGACCAAACCACTTTTCGAAATGATCTGAAATTTGTAGTGTGTATTCCAAAATCTATTGACTACAAAAACTTCTATCAGAGTTTTGTTAACTTCAAATCTACATACTTAACCTAACTTTTTGTCATTATTGCATGAACAAAGTCATGATAGTATCTATCCGACATACAAGTTATAGAATTTTTCATTCATTATTCACTTCTAAACTATTCAACATTTAATTTGAATCCTATGGTTGACCCAACTTTATCACTAAGGTATGAACAAAGTCATGCCATTATCTATCTAACATACAAATTACAGAATTTTACATTTGCATTTAACCTAAACTCATAGACATAACTTAAATCCCTATATTCAACCTACATCTGTCGCTAAGGCATGAACAAAGTCAAGCTAGTTTCTATCTGACATACGTTATAGCAAAACTTTATTACGAAGATTATGAGCAAAATCATGTCATTTATCTAACATACAAACTACAGAACTTTACATTAATATTAAACATAAACTCTTAGACATTTTTTTTAATTCTCTATATTCAACTTAAATTTATAGCATGTGAATAATCAAAGACAGACCTTCATCTTTAT